>VXAD01007403.1:703639-726157 GCA_013399195.1 Dicrurus megarhynchus
GGGGGGGAGAAGCAAAGTAACTAGTGTGGGTGTTTGATAGAAACACTGGGGGGGAGTAAAATGTACATATTTTCCATATGTGCAACTTTGAGAAATCACAGAAGGAATAGTACTAAGCTGTAAGTTTGCTTTGCAGTTTTTTAGACAGGTACGCAAGGCAGACAGCAGAGCATGCTCGTGGTCAGCGGGAGCAAACACGTCCACCATCCAACACAATGTTTCAGGATTTTATGAACTCAAAACAGATATTATTTGCCGAGCTATTCTGACATCTACTGTTTTCAGAATTTCTCTGGCTACCACCACATTTACTAGGGTGGCAGCAAATCAGAAAAAAAAGCAAAAAGTCTCTGAAGACCATTCAGAATTTTAGTAATAAAATCTGTATTTAGAGGACACCTTGTTTTCTTTACCATCCACTGTATGCTAAGATATTCACAGGCTATACTGACAATGATGATGGGAAAATATTATGTTCTCACTCTCTTAATTCTGATTAAATTACTAGTTTTCAAGTTTCACATGGAAGCTCCAAGTACTTCCTGGATTATTGGCAGAACACATAAAGGAGTTTGTAACTCATTGCTGGACACAGTCCTGTAACATTTTAATTCAAATTTTCATCTAGATAAAAGCCTTCTTTATATTCTTACTAACTTGTCTGTACCTAAGATAGGCACGGTCAATTTGAGTTTCTATTTGTCTTCAGATCCCAACATCCACGGGAGGACTGAAAACTTGTTTTCTAATTGCAGGTTTGGAATTCCCTTAGGAGGTACACAGACAGCCAAAGCGATTCACAAAGCATAAGCAATGTGTGCATATTGGATTGAAAGATAAGTTTCTACCTGTTGCTCCAATTTAATTTTTTGTCTAGTACTTTCAGCAGAAGTACATAGGATGAGTCCGCTCGAGAAAGAATGACCTCCGCCATGGAAAAAAAAAAAAAATTCTCCACAAATCATAAATGCAAAATTATTTGCCATGGCAAGTAGTTTGAAACCTGTAACTCCACGTATAGATTCTCTCGGTACTGGCCTCAAACATTACTAGGCCTTCAAAGTAGCTTATTGACAGGATTAATTACCTCCACTACTGGTTACTTCAAAGTATTGACAAGATCTTAAAATATTTCCTGTACCAGTCAGCATCCTAATGTGCTCATGGAGACATGTTTTAGTTAATGTTTGTTTTGGACAAAGCAGGTAACATATAGGTAAGCAGACTCAATCTGTTGATTTGGGCCACAAACGGAATGGATTAACATTATTTAACTGCCTGAAGATATGTATCAGTTTCCTCTAAAACAAACAACTACCAAATCATGCCCCAAAACACAGAACAAGGCGCTCCATATTCTCATTCTAGCCAGTCGTTATACAATTGCATGAAGTTTTCCGTTAAGGTACTTCATTAATAAGTGGAATCTTAATGCCTTTTTTGATTTTAGCGACCTTGGGTTTAATCCTAGATTTAGAAGAGTTCACTTACTATTTCCTCCTGCTATCTAGATGAATTCTTCAAGTATGTGACTAAACTTCTGCTTGGTATCTATACTGCTTTTTGTTGAGAAAATGATGACAGTAGTTCTGCTCATTGCTGTCGTAATAAGACCAAGGGAAGTATCAGTATCAGAGCTCATACACCTCGAATTCTTCTCCATTGGCTTTAACGTGATCTCCATTTCCTGTTTGACTTGTTTGTGTGGCTCTAGCTGAATTATTCACTGCACCCTAGGCACCTCAAGACATGATTTTGTTCATCGTGATGAAACAAGGTCTGAACATCTTCAAACTAAATCCATCCCCACTAATCTACTGGAAAAAAAATTACCTTCTCTGTGATGAAGTTTGGAACAGCAGTGAGACTAGACCAGTGTAAAATAATGTTTCTGTGCTAGGTGGAGCAGTAAGTGGAAGTAGCGGATCATGGAAAACCAACATGACACCCTCTCTTGTGATTACATCAATCAACTAACACCAGTCACTGGTTAATATTCCTCAGTTCAGCAGGAGCCCAGTGCGGTCAGACAAGATGGAGACCATCATAGGTAGAAAATTAGAGAACACATTTGTATCCATACCTTTAATTTTTATTTCAGCCACCACAAAATGCATTTTTTACCTGCACCTTGTGAAGAAGTTTTAGAAGTATTTGTTTCTTACAAATATGTTGCCTACATATTTGAATCTCACAAAGTAAGATTTTCTGAACCTTCCAAAATTGCAAATAGTGCAAAACGTGGCTGTTTCCTAATGGAATTCTCCTATTGTATTTTTCTTGACTCCCAGTAACATTTTACATTTTCACTTAAAAAATTGTAAATTATGAATCTTGGCTAACAAAGATTCCCTTACACTCTATACTACAGTTACAAGCCCACTGTCTCAGCAAGGTAAAAAAGGAAAAGATTTTTGAATTGAGTGTTTACATTTCATTTAAATGACCTCTAGATGCGGGTTAGCTTGTTTTCTTAAAGATTTAGGTATTTCAGATAACATCAAAGACTCAGCTATGATCACTGTGGCACCAAAACATCTGAACTTTAGACTACTAAGCAAATAATAAGCAGACATCAATTTCGACTAAAATGATATTGTTACGTCAGAGTTTGCTGCCTTTATTATCCTCTTTAATGCTAAGTTTTTCAGATAAAGGTTTTCCTATGTACTGTAAATATTTCAAGGTAGAAATATTAGAACTTCAGAAATGTATTTAAAAATACTTTAATGCAATATATTTCTAAATAATAACACAGATGGAAACATACCCGATACATATTATCTGCGTATTTTTATACTTATGTTAATGTAGGTTTTTCCCCTTTTTTTGGTATAAGAATATAAAACCAGTAAAATAATGTGTGCAGATATATTTTAAAGAGGAAGAGGTTTTACAAGATCTAATTCCACCCTTTACTATCACCCACAAAAAAGGTACTGCCACCTTGTGTACATAAATTAGACATTTGTGAATCTAAGACTGTCCATAAAACAATGTTAGTTTTCTCTAAAGAAGAACTCCCACCACTGTGAATACAATATTTTGTTTCATGTCAGGGATGGACACAGTTGTAGTCACACTCTGACTACAGCACAAAGAGGTGCGAGTGACATAAAAAGTTGACAAGAAATGTTTTTTAGAATACTTCTCAATATTCATCAGAAGTAATAAATTTCAAATACATATGCCTTTCAGTCATTCTGACACAGACATTGCATAGGATATTACAATAAAGAGAGGCTGTGTGATTTTTCTATACACCTTGATTTCAAGTTCAGATAATTAGCTATTATCAATTACTCGACAGTCAGTGTTTAAAAAAAGTTAGCCCCTCTTTAAGTGAATTTTAATTAATTTTATCTTGGATATAATCAAAAGTTGCTAATTGATAAATTAGAAGAACAACATTTCAGTGAAATGGATGCAACACAAAAGGTATCTTAAAATAATCCACAAAGCTTTGTTATTGTAACATGCTCTTAGAATAATAATCCACTATCTTTAGTATGATTCAAGAAACTGAGACCATGCTAAGCATTTTCAAGTGAGACAGATCTAACTGAAACATGTAACTCTTCAGTTGAACACAGATTTGAAAACCTTTCTGTCCTTTGGGAACTCTGTTAGTGTGGGAATCAAGAAACAGCCATAATTCTTGCCCACCAGCTGGCATCAGCTATAATAATTACCACCAACTCCTAATAGATTACTCTGAACCACTCTCACTCTCTTTTAGTATAAGAAATTATGAAAACACTGTCTGTCCCTGCAAAAAATACAACAGTGATCACAGTAATCTCAGATCTTGGTTTCTTGTGTACCTCTTTTGTGCCTCTCAACTGGACACAAAAAAATTTTCCCTTTTCCCCTCTGCCAGTTTCTTTTTACCAGTGGTAACCTGGTGATTTCTAAAATGTCTCTGCTTTTCAGTGTGGCTTGTCTTTGTGAGAAATGCTTGGACAAAGCTGGATAACTTTGCCTTCACTGCCACCCTCTGGGCTCCTTACTTCAAAAATAAGACTCTGAGCCATGGCATCGAGATTTCAGGATGGTTTGACATACACTGTCTTGCACACGCTTATTAACTGTAGTACTGCCTACTTACACAGCACCTTTCTCCTCCAGAAAGATCTCTGTCAAATAGCTTTACAGGTCTGTTGGTTACATTTCAGCTCAAATTTAAAACCAAGAGCAGTTAGAATAATTTTAAGCCTAGAAATAAAGATAAGCCTATACTACTTCAAAATAATTATATAATCTAAATTTTCATAACTGATTTATGACTGTAGATGAAGACATGTCCTATTGCTAAGAGCTTACTATTTACACTCTTATTTCAGTTACAAGTATCAAAACCTCACTAAAAATCCAAAGTCCACAGGGTTCATTTTTATTTTACCAAGCCACACAGTTTGACCACCACTCGTTCCCACACTAAATATAAGCTTATGATACTGTTTGTCAAAACATCTGAGAAGCCTAATTGGTTTTTTGGTTGGTTGGTTTTGGGTTTGGGGTGTTTTTTACATAAAAACAAAGAGGTGGGGGTAAAAGGAGCCCTCACAGACTTGGGCTGCAGCACAGGAACAGCTCTTGTGGTGGAAGTCAGTTCTGCATCCATTTCCTCTAGCTGTCTTAGATAATCACTGCATGCGGTAGCATATCGCCTGACAAGGATATGCTTTTGGCATATCTTTAGAAGGCAATTAAATCCCTACAAAAGTGGCTGGAGCCTGAAACAGTTTGGAAGGGTTGGCAGGTAGGAACTCCAGCTGACTGAAGAACTGGAATGGGAAACTACTTATTCTCTTTTTGCCTTCTTAACCATGGTCTTCCTTCCCCTCCAGGGTCCACTATGTCAACTTACACTCAAAATAATTTTCATTTGTACTCATTCAGACTAATTTTGTTTAACATGTGAAATGACAAGTTAAGAGTTTGAAGGTTACTACGGGTGAAAATAGTGATGTTTGTCAAAAACAGTGGAAAAAGAATTTTCAGGTTATGTTCATGCAGTGGGAGTTTTTGATTTCCTACACTTTGAATTTGGAAAACTTCTTTAACCAGGTGGGTCTATTAAAGAGAGTTATAGAAGAAGAATTTATATCTATAATCAATTAAAGGAAAAGCTAGGCAGATGGGTAACATGTAACAAAGTTTTTCTCAAGAAATTCTCTAAGTATTGAAGTCATGGGGAAAAAAAACAACGTTTTGCAAACATCCGAGAACTTTTAAATTATGTTTTTCCTCTTACCATAACAAAATAGAGTATTAGAAGAACAACAAAAATTAATATACTCCCTGGTTTATATATAACATGGTTCTAAATTTTGTTTATACCTTGTATAAAATGATTCAGCAAAACCCCACTCACCCAAATAACTCTTCACAGGCCTCTCAACCCAACAAGTTCAAGGAAGACAGAAGTGGCCACTGATCTTCATAAGCACTCAAGTAAGAGTCAAAGGCATATAAAGTTTCTTAATAAACTGTTCCTAAGGATTCTCAAATACTTCAGCAGTGGTCTTTGAAGACAATCACAAGAAGGCAATTAAAAACTTATTATCATACTTTGTAATCCCCTACAAATGCACACTCAAATACTGGCACCCGAAAGGAAAAAAAACAGATGAAAACAAATAATTTGTTTTCCTCTTTCATAGAAAAGAAAGTAGGAGGAGATATATAATCCACAAAAAGCTTCCAAAACTGCAGACCTAGGTAAATAAAACAGTGTAATACATTAATCAAGTGACAAAAAGAAGAAACAAAAAAGACTACGACATCAGGGAAAAGTGCATTTTCTAATATAAAAATAAATGAGCTAGATGAAGTTTAACATAGGAAAAAAAACATTTGAAGAAAATAATGTTTAAAAGAATGATGTTGGAAACAGTACTATTAAAAATCAAAGATAAAACCAAGTCTTTTAACCCCTATGTTGAATCTAATCTACCAGTCAACAACCCAGATGGTTATACTGGATCTTACGACTGTTGGAAAAATGCAATTGCATGAAAGTATTGTCATGTAGATTTTTCCCCTGCAATTTTGTATTACATGCATATATTTCCTAAACATACTGTGAGGCTTTTTTTAAAGATTTCATGGTTATTTGAAAGACCTTATACAGTGAAAAAAAATAGTTCCTCATGATTCTGTCTCAGCTTGTTATATTAAGCATAAATACAAATTTAAAAAAAAATATAACAACATAAAGCACCCCCAAACCCACTATATATAATTCCAGGGAGAAATAAAGAAAATATTCTACCTTTAGGGAATAATGAAAATGGATTTACAGTTCTCATAAAGAAATTGTTATGTTAGATACCTTGAAAATAATAAAAAAAAAACCAACCTAAGACTTTAATGGTCTGAATGAAGCTCTTAACACAGTAACAGCTCATGTTTTTGGAGAGCAGTTTGAGCTGGGCATTAACTTTAACATCTATGCTTGTACATGTGACCACATTTGCAAAGAGATACACAGCTTCTCAAGCATCTCTATGAATAAAGGCCAGATAAATACGTATGACCATGTATGGCCATTAAATACTGAATTTTTAATTGAAAATGTAAGTTGCTACACAGTCAAATGGAATAATTTGTCACATGTGACAAGGAGCCAGAAAAATAAAGGAATATGCACAAATGAGATGCAGAACTAAATCTATCTGAAGAATTTTACATGAACTTGCCTTCCTTCGGTATTTATCTACAAGTGAGGGGTAGGCAGGGAGACTTTACATTTCAGTTTGAAACTTAGAAGATTGCAGAAAACTGTCGCATAACAGCTCCCTGAGCGGGTTTTTACCATCATTCAGTTCAAAAGTAAGATTTCCTCCTAGTCCTCCAGAAAGATGTCTCAACACTTCCTCAAGCCTTTCATGCTGACACTCATGTTTCAGAAAACTGTAGCAGTGATCAGTAGTCAGGAGCAGCTGAAATTCCGAATCCTAAAACAGCCAACAGGAATGCAGGACACAGAAGAAAATCAGTCCAGCTTTCCAGAATAGGTGGGAAGTTCAAAATAAATGATAGAGGCTGCTATCTGTAGAGATCAAAGGGCTTCAAGACATGAAGTAGAGGCTGCCTGCTCCATACAGATAACCCTTACATGGAAGGGTGAGCATCCTTTAAAATCCTCAGGAAAAGTCAGTAAAAATCAAGATTCCAAATAAACCTCAGCACATTGTGTATCATATATTTAGACATGTGTCAGAGCCAATAACAGTTTACTGCAGAAATAAATACAGCAAATATGATTTGCCTTCTACATATGGCTTTAAAAAAAAAAATCACAGCCTCTTAACATCACTTCATTTATTTCATATAGGAAAAATACATACTCTTTGCTCTTTCTGCAACAAAAACATCAATGCAATTCCTTTTAAGTGTATTGAAAGCAGATGCTTCAGCTGTCTGGTTTTTATAACTAAGATAAAATACGTTGCCTTATGTATAAAAATAGGAACATTTCTAACAGTATGGTTATTTGCCAGTTGAACTAAATAGAAAACCTCTTGATAGCAGCAGTTTAAGAAAAAGCAAATTAAAGATAATTCAGCTTACAATGCCAAATAGGGAAACACTCTTGAGCCACTTTTCATTAATTTCTCATATTGTAAAAATATCCTTATATATAACAGTACAGTGGCTATTGTGAGAAGTCAGGAATGCTCTTTTCCAGTGGAAAGAAGAATTAATAAACCCTCATATAAGTACACTCTCAAACTGTATTTGAGAATGGGACTGGCTTTCATTAGAGGAAGCCATATAAAAGAAATCAAGGACTTTTGGAGAAATCTATTATTCTAAGGACATCCATTTTGCCTGAAGCTGGTATTGAAAACATCTTTTTTTCAGTGTTTCATGGTAAACCCATAGAAACATCATAAGTTTCAAACAGTTCAGGGTACATAGAAGAGCATTACCTGAAAAAAGTGGGGTATCCATCTATAAATCTTTACTTTTACATATTTTCTATCAGGGCTGTTGGAGATTTACAGCTATATTAAGCTTCGCGTTTCAAATAAGACCTTTTACTTTAGTCAGAACACTCCCAGAAAACTAAAAATTACTCCTGACATGTTGTCAAAAATATTTGCAGTAGTATTTTGTCACAGATTTTCAGCAAGAAATAGATTTTTCCCTTCATCCATCTATTAGGCAAGTGCTTTGGTTCTAACCATCTAAATTTTTCTTCAACATCACAAAAAGAATGGACACAACTCTCACTGCATACTCTGATGCAAAGATCATCTGGCATATGATTCGGGGCACATGTCCTATACATATCTTCCTCTCTATTTTCTTCCATTTTTTTTAGAAGTGGCTTTTTTTAGTTTGATTCCAAACATTTTTTACTTTTCATTACTAGAAAGGACAACAATGCCTCCAGCCACAGCAAGCTCAGAAAGTGCAAGGGTAGAAGTTACCCACCTAGAAGCCCAGGGTACAGCAACCCACAGGGTACCGAGACAGGTACTCTATGTATCCAGGTATGACAGGTACCAGCACCAATTACCTTTGGTACCATACAAAATAGTAACATCTACACAGGAAGATGGGACAAAACTGAAGGCCATTGAAGACACACTAGAATTAACCAATACAAAATACATTCAAACACAAAAGGACCCCAGACCTTCATCTAAAGACCTAAGTCTGTTTAAGAGCCATGCTAGAAAAAGAAGCATCCTGGATTAGTATCTCCTTCCATCAGGCCTAAAGGGTCCTCAGCCTATAAATATGTTGAATGCCATCCTTTATTTTTTTAACTATTTGGCCATGCCAATGAGTTAAAAACATCCAAAAAAAGAGAGGCTCTTTTCAGCTTTTGATCAGCACACTACTGAGCCTGCTGTATTCTTCTCCTTCTCCTTCTCCTTCTCCTTCTCCTTCTCCTTCTCCTTCTCCTTCTCCTTCTCCTTCTCCTTCTCCTTCTCCTTCTCCTTCTCCTTCTCCTTCTCCTTCTCCTTCTCCTTCTCCTCCTCTCTCCTTATCTCCTGGCTGTTTGCCCTTTCTTAAACAAGCTCTGGAAGAAGCTATTCAGTTCTATGATTCTATGATATAAAGTGGGTTAGAGTAGATAGATGAGGAAGATAACTGCTGACAAGTCTTCCTGACAGACATATAAAAAAAGAATTCCACAATTTGACCTCCAGGGCCTCACAGATTTACTCTGTTGCTGGTTCAGATTCATGATGAATGATGAAGAGGTTTCTTCTGCCCAAGTGAAAACAAATACACAGTCCACCCAGCTTCATACTGGAATGACCAAACTATTCGTCTATACTCTAATTAGCTGGAACCTAAAGAACAATTAAGAAGCTCTTGCCATAAAGGAATATGGAAAACCATCCATTAACAACTCAGACAAAAGCCATCAAATGTTCAGATCCTACACGAGTAGGAGAAACTGTTTTCTCCTTTGATGAGTCTTGGAGAACCTACAGAAATCCTTAACATTGCAGTCAAAAACCTCAGGTCTGTCAACAACCTTAAAAGCCTGAAGAATAAAGCTTGTCAGAAGAGTAGTAAGACTGCTTACAAAGAAATTCTGAACATGTCCAAAACATGGCTGCAATTATCCAAGCCAATAATAATAATAATAAAAAAAAGCTTCTAAATATAAGATATGAAAAGTACATTACCATCTTAACAGATAATTGTAAGAATAAGAAGGTATCAGAACAAAATGGTCACAGTCCAGATGCAACATCATTTCTAGCAAAATACAGCATATTCACTGCCAAAGAAGCAGAGAGACAATCAATCTATAGGTTCTTAACCTTAGCAACTCCTCTAAATGCCAGTTATACAAGTGAGTCTTTGGATTCGAAAGCTACCTCAATTCTTTGCACCCAAGTTCCTTGTGCTCCCAGAAGATCACAGGTGTCAACCATAAACCCGTTCTTTTGAAAAAACATAACATGTATAAAAATAAAATATTGAAGTTTAGGAATTAAGATATTTTGAAAATGAGGTTAAAAGACAAGCCATGTAAGCCAGCAAGAACCTCAAGTGGTTTAACACACTGAAATGGTCCTAGCCTGTCCTTGATGCCAGAGTAGCAGGAACAGTAGTGCTGTAGAACACCACTACTACTACTGCTGCTGCTGCTGCTGCTGCTGCTGCTGCTGCTGCTATTTTATTTCAATTATTAAACTGTTCTTACCTCAACCCCTGGGTTTTGCCTTCTTTCTGATTCTCCTCTCCATCCCATGGTGGGAGTAGGTGGGGGTGCAAGCTGCATAGTACTCCAGTTGCTGACTGGAGTTAAGCCATGACTATTTTCTACTTTTACATGGTAAATTGGGCAATTTTTGTACACCATTACTACTTAAAATGCATCCCAAAGCATTTAAAGTGAGATGAAGCTCATAAAACAAAAATTTTCTCTATGGAGAAGTCATCCAGCTGAGCATGGCAAACTTACCATGCAAATGCTTACTGAAAAATATCCCAATCTGTCAGTAATCCTTCATTCACTGAGTTAACCAAAACCAGTGACGCTTCTCTGGTATGTCAAGAACTGCTGCAAGTACTCTGCATGGAAGCCCTTTCCAGGTGAAGGTGACATGCCAAACAGATGCCTGAGCATAACATCTTGGCTGAAGGGCTCTCTATTACTCTGGGCCTATTTGGATGACCACCACATTACTGAGAGAGGCATTCCCTCATTAGAAAGCATCTCTGGCAGATCACTGTCTGCAGCGTGGCTCCAGTACAACTGGGTATTTTCCCCAGAAGTAATTGTGTCATACAAGTCCCTCTTTGTCACAGTACACAGGAGTATGAGCTGCTGAAACTCATAGTTAGAAAGCATTGGCTATTTGGCTAATCTGGACAGGTTTTTAGCTCTGGGGCTTGGTGATTCATTTCCCTTTACTGTCAAGGGAGCAGTTAACTACAAATGCATTTGTTAAATTAATGCATCTGTGAAAGCTGCTGCAGCTGATTCAACAGTGTGTAAAACTCAACCCCTCAAAACATACAGACATTTTGTAATACAGTCTACACAAACCAAAGCAAAAATAATTTCTAGTAGGACATATTACACAAATGGCCACATTTAAAGTAAACACCAAACATGCATGTGCTTTCACCAGTTTCTGTGATCTGAGAAATGCTGCCTTTTCTCATTTATACCTCAATAAGCTTTACCATCAGCATCATCAAATAGCTGCACAGGAAACTGGGAAACAAAATTCTGAAGGAAAATAGCAGCTCTGTTCAGCTTATTTGGCTGTTAAAAATTGGAACCTTAAAGCATGAAGAGAAAGGGTAATCAGGTGCAAATATGACATATTCTTATTTCTGGTCAAGGGACAATGCACTTACTTCCTGACCCAGACAGAGGACAGGTTACAAAGGGCCAATCTTGCCATAAGGACTGTACTGCTTAACACAGATTATACAGGTTAATACTGGCGTATACATAAATCATCAGGAAAATAATTTACATTATAACTTTTTTTTAGCTGTTAGTTAATTATAGAACAGCTACGAATGATTATTAAGTCATTGAAGAACACATTAAAAGAAAGTAATATTGAAATGTGATCCAACTAGAAAAATCTAAGAAATAATAGAAAATACAGACTCTTGTAAACAAAGAAGAGTTTATATAAGATAACAGCATCACTGGAATTTCAGGAACATGTGTTTGTACAATAGACATCAAAATGAAACATTTTAATACAGTTCAGTTCTCCATTCTCACAAAGTAAAAATTTATTTAGACCCCTGCCTTGCAACACATTGTTACAAATATCTGGCACAACAGCAGAAAACCTGCAATCCTACACTTCAGATCTTTCATACACTGCTGGGATAGCAGCAGCATTCAGAAACTGCCCCACTGAATACTGGTGTGAGTTAAAGGGGGAAAGGCCACAAAAACACCTAAAGATCATTTGAGGAAGAAAAATAGATATATTAGTAATTTTCAGGTATCACTTTCTCTCACTATGTATAAGGTTTTATCCCATGTCAGAAGATGACTCAAATTTTCAAATGTTTTTAAAAATTTACAGATACTTCAATATCAGTAAAAGAAGAATCAAGCAGAAAAATCAACAGAAACAGGGTACACAACTCTTGTGGTCCAAGTGATTACCTGAGACAGATACTCTGCTCATCAGTGCAAATTAGAAAAAAGCAAAACACACACTGTATAATATGAAAAGCTGAATCTCTCTTTTTGGTCAATAAAATAGTAGCTGCTCTGAAAACAACGACTTCATGACAAAAGATTAAATTTCTTGAACTTTCTGGACTGCTTGAAAAATAGAAAGCATAATTCCATATATCCACCCTCATTTCTCCCTTTTGAGTGACTTGTTAATAATGAGTTGATTATCAAGCAATTAATATAAAAATTCATTTTTCAATCACTGAAAGCCCAAGAAAACTAAATGGTATAATCAGTGTTATTTACATTCATATGTAGAAAGCCCAATAATTTGCTTATTGGTCTGATTAAACCTTTAAAGTGTGGCATAAAAGAATGCATAAAGAACAAAAAAACCCACTGCTTGCTTGTACCTTCTCTTATATTGTCATGATTGTAAATGTATCTTGAAAGAAGGACAAGATACATATAAATTATAGAAACACAGGATTGTATGACAGAAAAAATGAAAATTAGAATGAACCTATAGAAATGTATGAGATTAGCACCTTCAGTTAACAGTTCAACTATTTTAATAATGTAACTATATTTTTGATGTATCTGATATATCTGATTCACTGATAACATATGAAAATATAGTATTTTTTAGATTAGGCATTAAATGATAAAGCTCTGTTCTAGCAGACATTGCTTCTCAGGCCAACTCATTGGGTAGGGGCTGGAAGTTTTCTTTTAGTTATTTAGTGACAGACATTATAAGCAAATCCACATGGCAGGATGGTTTAATTTTTTTTTTATAATAAAGCTACTTTTTAAGATCTGGATACTACAGCTGTTTGATTCTTAAATGCTAATTGAAGTGATTTATTACAATTACTATCTAAACCTTTTTCATTCAGAAATTTTTCATTCACACAATTTAATTCCTGTGTCAGCAATATTTTAAAGCATTTAATGTTAAGGGAGTAAAGAAAATGAAACCATGAAAGAACAAATGATGACAATGAATTAAAAAATACTTGCTACCAAAACCCCAAGCATGAAGAAAATATTAAGAATAAACATGCAAAAAAATTTTGCACTTTTTTTTCACATAACTATTTATAAAGCCTTTTTTTTGTTTTTCAAAAACCCCAAGATTTCTCCAAGATAAAATAAGCAGAGGAAATCTGTAGTCAGCACCACAAAGGCACTCCCCTGGCACTCCAAACAAACAAGCAAACAAATTAAAACAGGAAAATTAAGAAGCTTATCCATTTTCAATGCTGACAAGTTTATTATACTGTGTAAATAATTTTTTAAAAAATCCCAAAAATCAAAACAAAAACCACCACCCAAATCCTATTTTAAAATAAAATATCATATTTGTTCAGTGTTATAGACTAGTGAGTAGTTGAGACATTAGAGCCTTTCCTGTTAACAGCTTGGCAACTACTGATTTCGTAGTAAATTAGTCTGAACTGATCAGTGATGGCAGAAACATACCCGAAGAATAAATATTAAGTCCTGATTTGCCTTGTGCTTGCTCTACAGACAGCTTCCCTTTTGCAGAGACCCAGTCTCCATAGTTAACGCTCATTTGTGCCTGCATTTCATTCAAAACACAATCAAATCATTCATACTGAAGTCACCACGGCCCATGTTTGTTTATTTATTCATGAAATGCTTAATATTGAAAGGCATGCATTACAAGACAGACTAATGCACAGGAAGTTTGCCAGGGATCATGAGCACTTTCTCATTAATCTCCAAAACATGATTTAGAGAGACAAAAGCACATCCAGGTTGTTGCCTGTCCTTCCACTGATGTGATGAATTTTGCAGATGAATTTGCAGATGAACCCAAAATCTCCCATCAATAGTACAGAAACAAAACACACACAAACCCCTACTAATTTCAGCAATTTAATTGACCTCTATCTAACAATCCTAGACACCCATTGCAGTAACAATGAAGTATCCCTTCCATACCTCTTTCAGTGTTTAAATTGATGATTACCAAAAACATTTATGGGCAGCACTACACAGCAAGAATTGCCTCACCACAGCCTTTCCAATGCTGCAAATCAGAAAAACAGGAACAGAACACAAGGCAATAACCTGCCACAGTGCCAATATCAAGTGGTAGTACATGAAGCATCCATAATAAAGAAAAACTTTTATAACAAGAAGTAAATCTGACTTGCCTCAAGAACGTACTGAAGGAACTTGCTATTTCTTGGTGTAATTTTCTCCAAGAAACTCCATGTGTCCTCATAACTTGTTAAGGACCACAGATCAACTAAATAGCTGATTTTGCAACTTTCATCATTAAAACATTAACCATAAACTATCTCGTATTTCACATCTCTTCAGAAAATCACTCTTTCTCTTTTGTGTATTTCTTTCCTACACCATGAGTACCCAAGAGAATACAGTACTTCTAATGGTAGGAAATAATGCAAGAGTCAGTCAATTGGTTCAAATTTTTCTTAAAAGGCAGTTTTGTCCCCTTCATACTTGCAGAAAACATTTTTTCAAAGAAATCTAAATAATTTTGAGTTCATATATAGTGACTCCGTGCAGGGAAAACAATCTTGATGCATTATGCAAATTTTTATTACATGTTCCTCAATTTGGGATGATTAATTCTATCAACTGTATTTTTCAGACTGCGGAAGAAGAGAATTTGTTTAAATGTTAAGATGCATTTAAAGAGATATGTAGATATACAATCACATTCAAGTGCACACCTCAAATTATTTTGTCAGATTTACTTAAAATTTAATTATATGGACCTTAGAAAGAAAGCTAATTGACTGCAAACATGGGATATAAATCATGAACAAAAGTTACTACAAAACATTAAGCATGTTAAAAAAGATTAGAAAATGCTGGTTTGTGGATTTTAACCACAGCACAGCTACCCACACACTCCCAAGTAAATAAAAGACCCTTAACCTTTATCCTAATCATTTTCTAATAAAATGTAAACAATAAGAATGCAATTAAAGGTATACTGGGTTCTCTGAATACTTTGGTACGTATAGATACATCTTCCTAACTCCCAAAATCAAAAACGAAGTTGGGGTTCCCCCTGCAGAGTGCAGTGAAGTGCTGTGCAGATGTAGATAGGGCTCCTCGGGACGACAATCAGCCACGGCGCAGGGCTGCAGTAGTGCAGGATGTCCCTGGCGCACCTGGAGCACTGCACTGTGTCATATAAATATAGAGTACTCCACCACTTAGTTACAAATTGCCATGCTTTGATAGCTCATACCCGAAGAGAAGCATCAGGTGAGGAACTAAAAGTATAGATGCAACCAACAGTGTTTGAATCCTGGCTTCCTGCTTGCTAATTTGATTTTGATAAGCCTGAACCGGTGTTATCTGATGAGAAAGTGTACCATGTTGCCTGTTCTGCTGATGATCTTGGGCATGATGACTTTGCCCAAGCAGAGCTCTCAGTTCTTATCAGAGTTGGACAATCAAATTGTTTTTTCAATTTTTCCATCCTAATCCAGCTCTGGCCTCAATCTTTTAATTTTATTTAAATGTAGTAATTTAAAAACAAGAGTAGCTTTTCACCCGTTTTTGCTTCTCCTGGTAATTTCTCTGTAAGAAGAGCTATTTGCATTTCATATTGCAAATACTAAAAGACCAGCAGAATTTCTTCTAGCATTCTTGCACTTTCTCACAACCAAGGTGTGGAAAATCACTGCTATACTGCTGAGGGTGTAGTAAAAGGGGAAAATAAGAGCAGGGGAGTGAGAAACGGGAAGAAAATAGAGGGGTGAAGGCAGAGGAGAGGGATGAGAGTGAGAATGAGGAAAAAGGGAGGAAGCTAGTCTGTGTGATAGGAAAACGGAAACAGAAAGGTTGACAGCTAGAGTAGCAGCATATATTTAATAGATTTAATAAACTATTAACAACTACATGACTCAAGATTCTGATTACAAGCTACTTACACACTTGTCCTGCTCCACTACACTGGTTTTCCAAAATTTACTTTAACATGTCCCTGCACAAGCAACTGACAACAAAACTTGTATTAATCACATCCATCTCCTTTCTGGTTATGAAGGTAAACTTTGCATTTTACACATGGCAAAAAACTTTAAATATTATTTTCCCACTTTTCCTAACTCATAGCATGCTCAGAAGTACTTAGGAGTTCACTGGCAAGCTTTCAATAATTAAATATAATTTATTACTCATGAAACTATAATATAACCAAATTGCATCAACATGTTTTCTTTTTAAATATATACAGATTTAGACTCCAGACTAAAGCAGAGAAAATGAACAGAGATTTTTGTTCCTGCTTTAGTAAAGATAAAGCAAACAGAACAAAGACTGGTTAAATATTTCAACTTATTACACACCATCCAAAAGCCAACAGCATGATACAAGTGAACCTCATTCAGCACTATATTAATAAAACTAAGATGTGAAAGGCGCAATTGAGGTGCTTCACACTGCCTTCTGCCTGCAGCTCAGGAGACCCATTCCCAAAACAGACAAAATCAGCTCTAGACAAGTCGTTAGCAATTAAATGTCAGGTGAAGGTATTGGGGTTAGGCAATGTGATACAAAGGCTAAGATGAAAACATGTAACAGATTCCCTATGTGTCAAATGAAGCTATTAAAAAAGACACCAACATATCGTTCTGCATGATCTTTGGAAGACAAAGAAATTATGTGTAATAAAGACTGCTTTCCTTGTGTCCCCCCACCTCACTGTCTGAACAGTGAAATGCCAGAACAGGTTTCCTAGGAAGCAACGTACTATAAAAGGTTAGATGTAATTTTGTGTTGGTGTCCTAGTACACTCAACTGCTTCAAAAAGAGAATGAATTTAAAATAAATTATTGGTCTTCCAGGTTAACCTTTTTATGATCCTGTAATTTTCATAAAGACTTCTAATTTAACCTTTAGAAACTTAGTAACTGCTTTCTACCTTCCTTTCCTTATTATGCAAAATGATGCTTGAGAGCAAAAGCACTTTTGTAAACTTTACATATTCATTTTTAAATGCATGTAACATCTGAAAAAACTTACCTTGCTTAAAATCACAAAAGAGTTCAAATCTGTGGATATTGTTCTCCTTTACAAACTAAAGGAATATTAAAAATCAGTGTAATTGTTTTTTTTTAAGAAGCAAACAGTCTTCAACATTAAATTATCAGATGTCAAATAAACTGAAACAGGAATACATTGGTGCTAAAAAGTTAAAGCTTTCTATTTTTAAAGAGTATTTGGAAATCAGCTAATGGACAAAACCAAAGTAACTGTGCACCAAACTGCAAATGTTTTACTGGTTTAGTTAAAGTCTTTCTTTTGCCAACTGACAGATACACATTAAACAAAACACACATCCATCAATACCATTGTAGCTGAATCACAGATCTGGACTGTGTTAGTAAACCATAATCAATTCCTAATTAACATAAAAGATCTACCATACACAATGGTTTAAGTTCATCATAACTTGGAATGAACACAGCTTGGAGGAGGTACAGGCAAGAACTAATGCACACATATCCACCTCCTTATCTGCTACTGCTTACATCCAATTTAGCATTTTTGGTTTCCAGCTTAGGTCAAATGAAGTGCTCTCAACAGGCTCTTGTTTCCCCATCCTGAAGAATCCTTCAGGCCACTTTGTGCTCGGTCATTTTTTTCTCTAAAGGTTTTGAACACTCGTTGACTTAGGGATTTCAGTGATCAAATTTGTGATGCCTTCTCTTTCTTGTAGTTTTATTTATGGTGACTCCAATTTCTAACTATTTGTTATTACATACTCTGCTTGTGGGTAACTGCTGATGATTCTCAGATTTCCTTCTGCACCCTTCTTCATTCTCCTATGCTAGTCTGTTTTGCAAAATAGAAGCCTGAATCTAAACAAATATTATTCAAGAGAGATTGCAATACTTTATTCTGCATAATTCCTTCATTATTTAAGGTCAGAGGTTTCAGTTCAGCATTGTCTCCTCCTTGTCTCTATCCACAGAAACTGTTAAAACGCTTAGTTGCTTGCACTCCCAACACACATGCTACGAAGTGCCACCCTCTGTCAAATTGTATTGTCCTTCAAAACAAGCCTCATCCTTGTAACTTTTGTCTGCTTTGTCTTTTAAAGATGTCATGAGGATCTACTTAGTATGGATGTTGAATAGCTCTGAAAAATAATATCCCCTTTTTCCTCACCAGCAGCATTGGGTACAATACCTTTTTTGTATCTCTTTCCTTCAGCTCCCATCAGACTTTCCTGTACTTACACGTATGTGATGACAATTCCGTACCTGTATGCCAAGCACCCAATCTCTTCTGTTTTCACCCAGTGCACAAACAACCCTGGCCCCAACTTCTTTTGTTGTGCCCTGTCTTACAACAGTGAAGCCTATGGGTACCTGGGCCTCCTCTTTCTGGAGATGGTAACAGTGCCCCTTCCTATCTTCTCTAGCACAATGTAACAGGGGAAATGAAAAAAGTAAAACAGATGTCCCTGCAGTTATTGTAAAGGTGAGGAGGCAAACAGTGGTCTTCGATTACACCTTCCCCAACAGGAAGCACCTTCCTCCTGCAGCAACTCCTGCTGCTACAAGGCGGGGAAGTGAGGATGGCAGAGGGAAAACAGGGACAATGTGAAAAAGGGGTCTCCTTAGGTCTTCTTTCCAGGTATGTTTCATAATGAGTTACTGTACTTTTGGCATTTGTCTGATTGAGAGAAAGTTTTTAAAGGCTGGAATAATGTGTTGGGTTTTTTTGGTCTTGTACAGCTTTGAGCAATTTGCCACCACTTAAATATTTAATATCAACCATCATAGCAGCAACAAACAATGATAAGTGCACTCTATGGATACTGAATCTCTTTGTAGGGTCCCCTAGAAGTCATTAGGTGTCCTCCCCAATAAATATTTAATAAAGATTTGATTTCCAGGCACTTCCACTGTCTAAAATGTTCTCTTGAAAAGCCTGTGAAAGCACACAATTGTTAAATGAAGACCAAAGAGGGAGGGATATTACTTCTGCACTTTACAAAGTTTGAGCACTTTATGTCAAATGATACATGGTGTTATTACAGTTCTGTCTTGAGTAATGGTTTTAATTTTATATTTCATCAATGGAGACTGACCGTTGTGTCAGTAGCAGAGGGATAGAAGTGACTTATCTGGTTAATGTTTTAGACAGAGGTAACCATTCTGCAGCTTACATGTTAAAAGGGTAAGTTGGTGCACCAGATGTATAATTAAGAGAAGAGACCTTAGGTGGACGAGGTGGCCTTTAACCAATATTATTTTTAACATTAACTCTGGTGTGGGGATGAAAAGTCAAGCCCAGGAAAGCCAGAGTGAAAGTCAGCATTTTACTGTTCTACAGAAACATGTTCAACATAGAATGTAACTGTAACTCACATGCCCATCTGAAAAACATGCACAATCTTTGGGGTAACATTTCCTTCAATCAGAGAAGATGGTATTATGCTATTTTTCGTTTTTTCTTATACCTCAGTGTGATATTCTTAGGTGTGGTGGTATGGAAATTTCCAGGGACATCTGAAGCATTTTAAGTTTAATAACCATAGAAATAAATTATTTTCATATTTATTTTTCTCTTCCTCTGCACTGTGTATGAATGTTTAAAAGTTTGAAGACAATGTCCCTGAAGGGGTTTCTGAACACAAAATAAATGAAACTACTTAGTTAATATCACATTAGGACTTCCATAATTATATTCTGTTTATTACTGTGTACCTATAGTACTCAATAACAATAAACACAGTCATTCTGCTCTCTATCACCCCATTTACTATAACTTTCAAAGGTTTTTTTTTTTTTTTATTGTCTGTTTCTTGCTAGTTCTGTTGCATGAACACCACAAGTCATTAAGACCTTCAGTGTGCATTCCCTTCAAGGCAAGAATTTATCCCTTGAAGCTTTAAAGAGGAATAAAAGCAAGACACTAACTTGGGTGGGTCTCTCACAGGCAGAAGCTGTCAGGGGAAACTCATTACAAAGTGGAGGAAAAGAGGGCAGGAAGACTAAAAAAAGCTTTGGAGCCCTGCTAAAGGGAAGGCTGGTATGCCTAGAGGTGACTCAGGGACCAATGTTCCTGCCTACACTGACAGCTCCTTGGGATCTCTGCTTTTCACTAACCACTGAACTTGACAAGCTCAACTTCTTACAGCCTAGCTGAAACACGTTTTGCCTCCTCACAAGCACATACATATTGTTACACTAGACAACACTAGAATTACTCAGTACATTGAGGTTATTTGAATCACTCTGTGCCCTGCTGTTCTTCTGTACGTTTTATCCTACCTATCAAATTCACCATTCAAATTTTATGCTCCATAGGTCAAATACTTGACCTCTGCATGCTCTTTAGGGCTAATAATAAAGATAAAAGCAGTGTAAAGTAACAGCATGAAAAGACTGTATTTGCTTTGAAGGTAAGAAAACATGTTTCTGGGAAGGAAAAGAATAATGACACACTTCCACCTCCAGGTAAAACTCACCATCCTTGTTGACTGTAGCGTGGAAATGTCACAGATGTACCAGTTCACCCCCAACAGCCTCTCCCTTGTGCCCTCACCACGAGCACGGCAGTGCAGCGTCACTGTGACAATCACCCCATGGCACACTGTCCCCTTGCTGTGCCATGGGCACCTCAGGAAAGTCCCAGGGTGCTGCACCATGACAGCTGCAGGATAGAGCCCTGTTCTGCACCTGCAGCAGCAGGAGCCTTGTCCACACAGGCTGCAGCGCTGCTGAACAGCTCTGTAACATTCCCTCCTGCCCTATCAGTGATCCTGCTAAGCTCTCTACCTGGGAATCAATTTCTCTGGCAGGGATGCTGTCATGAACAGACAAAGGTTCCTTCAGAAAGCAGGTTGGCAGAAATATGTTGAACCACTGGCAGTCTACTAGCCATTGCCTTAAAATTCTGCTTTTATACAAATACACAGTGCTTAAATATATAGACACACTTTTAATCCTTCACAGTGCCTTTGAACTGCAAAACAACTCAAATCTTCCATTAAATGAATTTTTACAATCCAGTCTCTGTAATCTCTAATTCCTGATTTCACAAAGTTTAACAAGATGGAACTTGCATTACCTTAAATAACAGTGCAGAAAAATATTATGCTATAACTGAGTTATTGTTTGAAACACATGTATAACTTAGTTAGAAACCACTTACTGTACCATTGTTCAGCCATATTGACTGGTTTGTTGGACAGATCAGTTTTACTGTGTGACTAAGACGCACATAATGGTTTTATTTGATTTATAATTTAATTCCATGCTTTGATATATGTAAAACATCCAGAGGATATCCTTTTCATAACATTAAAGGCCTCTAAATTCAGGTAGAATGACACCCACTTGTTACAATCCTGTATTATCTAATGGCAGAAACCTTTCAATAACTAACAATTTCCACTTAAAAAAAACAACTGGTTGCTATCTGGTGTATAAGAAAAAGAAACTCCTGTAAATAAGGGCATTTAAAAAGAGGTGTTATTTTAAGATTGAGGTGGAATATTCTTCTATGCGGGTATTTTAAAATTAAGATCCACCAGCATTTTACTTGTCAAAGCAATTAAGTACAGATTATCCAGTATGAGAATTCTAGTTTTGCCATTTCCATAGAACCCTAGTAAAATAATCACTGAGTGCATTATGTTAGGCTGAGAAATGCATAGAAAGTTTGCTATGAATCAGCTGCGGGGAAAAAACCAATTTTCTACAATCTCTTAACTGAAAAAATACTTCTTTTATTATTTAGGAGATAATTATTATATTTACTTCTACATGAAAAAGAAAATGCATTAACACATGCTATCTTAAAGATGAATAATGGCTTTCTTAGGGAAATGTAAATTTATGACACTTCACTAATGCTGGAATCCAAGGAGCTTTCTAGCTGTATTTTCACAATATTAGGGCCATCTCACACAGTTGTTTAATAATTATTTCATATAGATTCCATTAGTGAGATCAGCCCCATCAAAAACTTTCTGCTAACTTGAATAAAATGCCACATTTTTAGTTATTTAAGGTTCTCCATCACACCTCCATCACTTAGGCTACTGGTTGCTGATTTTAGAGAACATAGAAACACTTAAGTTGGAAAACATCCTTCAAGATCATCAAGTCAACCATTAACCCAGCACTGCCAAGTCCACTACTAAACCATGCCCCCAAGTGCCACATCTACACGTCTTTTAAATCCCTTCAGGCATGGTGACTCCACCACTGCTCTGTTCCAATACCCAACCAACCTTTCCCATGAAGAAATTTTACCTAATATCCAATCTAAGCCTCCTCTACCTCAAGCTGAGGCCATTTCCCCTTGTCTGTCACTTGTTATCTCGGAGAAGAACC
>VXAD01007403.1:726407-872872 GCA_013399195.1 Dicrurus megarhynchus
TCAGGTGATTGTAGAGAGTGATAAAGTCACCCCTGAGCCTCCCCTTCTCCAGGCTGAGCCCCCTCAGATCCCTCAGCTGCTCCTCATAAGATTTGTGCTCCAGACCCTCCCCAGCTCTGTTGCCCCTCTCTGGATATGGTCCAGCCCCGCAATGTCTTCTTGTGGTGAGTGGCCCAGAACTGGACACAGGATTCGAGATGGTGCCTGACCAGCGCCCAGCACAGACAGCAGTGATTAGGCTTTTCCATGCAGTAAGTTGTGGTATTATCTTATGCTGTATCTCAAGTGGGTTTAAAAGGGTGGAAGTTATGCTAGTAACTGTGGACATAAATGCTATTTTTGTCCCGAATACAACTTTCTGATTTAAGAGATAAAAAAGTAATTTTCAACTTCTAGAAACATTTAATTTTATGGAAAAATAAAGTTTTGTGTTTGTTTACAAACCACAAAAAAGGTAACATGAGCAATGTTCAGTTGGAGCCATCTGAAGTACTGAATCAGAGTGAGCCAGGACTTCACATTTTCATTGGAAGAACGTGCTGAAGAGCAACATCATGAATTAGGCTTTCTATGAGAAGCATGATTTGAATTAGGTGACCTGATACTTCAGTCAACTGCAGAAGACAACAGGCAACTCCCAAAGGGTTTGCAATGTGCTCGCATCTATTTTTGACAAAGCAGGCAACTGGAACTGAGGCTTTTTAAGACACATTTTAACTAGAGGGCTGAGAATATAAAGGTGAAGTCAACTAATGAAAATGATCTTGAAATAAGAGTTCAAATCAAAGTCACTCTAAACTTGCTACATTCCAAGTTTTGAACTTAGTGGTGTCCTTTCTCTTTTTCCTTCTTTTTTTTTCATTAATAAAACAAAATTACTGGTGAAACAAGTAAAATTTAACAGAATGAGGAAGAATAGCAAGAAAAGCTATTGCAGAAAACGCATAACTCTTCATGCTCTTAAACTCAGAAGTGATTTAAAATAAATGGATATTGTATCAAATGTGTAAGCATAATAGACTGAGAATTAAGGGACAAAATCAGAAAGGAACAAGAACAAACTCAAAGAAAACCAGCAAGGGACAAAGAATAAGACAAATTATGTCAAAAGTATGCTCAGTAGTTACAGGAAAACCTGGGAAAAGATTGCTAGATCATTCTATTGTTAAGGAAATCTGCCAACATATGATTCTGAAAGACCAGAATTAAATGCCTTTTTTACTTCAGACTTCACTAAAGTTCTCCTAGGAGAAGATGGTTAACTCAGTTACAATAACAAAGCTTCAGACTGACCTGGATGATGGACTAGAATCTCCTTAAATCAAAAAGAAATCTTGCTCCTCCTCAGGGGTGAGGTGGTCTTCAGTTGCAGCAAGAAATACCCAGATAATGTTAGCATAACCTTTCCACTGGTGAGAAAATAAGACACTGCAATAGATTGTCTACACATAAGATGAAATCTACAGGAAGGGATTTTTAAAGAACCAGATACAATGAATACTTTCAACTATAGAACTTCAAGCCTCACTTTCTATGGCTTTGTGGCAACCTACATTCAAGCGGCTCTGAAAACCTCTGAATAGTGACCACTGCCATAATCCAGAAGATGTCACAGGGTATAGAACACTATGCTGCTTCTGAAGAGGTTTCAGTAGTTTGACCTGCACCACTTGACATTAGTAAAACACTTCCATAACCACTGCAATTTGCTGGGAAAATCACAGAACATGTAGAAGCACCTCCATGATTGTGGTTTAGTGTTTTTTTGGTGTGTTGCTTTTGATTTTTTAAACTACTCGAGTTACTCCAGCATAAGGTTGAGGATGGAGAAGAGGAAGGGTAAGAGAATTCAGCAGAAAAATGTGAGTCAGACAAGAGGCAAGTAATATACTAAGGTATAAAATAGCACAGAAAATACTGTAAGCAGTTCTTTCTTTTTTCTAAAACAGAAGTTCAAATGACAATATTATTTTCTTCTATGTACTTTCATGACTTTTATGTTTTTTATGTATGAGAATATTTTGAATGAGCATCTAGATTATTATTATCTATTATTTTAGAGCTATTCCACATCACAAGTTAAAAATGACAGGTAGGCAAGGTTCTCATGCAGTGTTGAGAGACCAGCAGAATGCCTCACTGCAGTTAAGGCAGACACAACTGAGTACAGCTCAACTAAGCGACTCCCATGTTCATTCCACCTGACCTCTTTAACAAGGAACTCACCACAGGAGTATTAACCTGAGCTCCCTAATCTTTCCAACCCCATGGTCTGAATTTGTCTTTAGAAAAATTCCTCAGACCAGGTCAGTGCCAAAACCCAGTCTCACACAATGGTTACTACTCCAAAAACTATTTTCATCCTGCTCTTCACTCCCTGATAAGCAGCCACACAGTGCAATATGTCCAGTACTTGCATTAACTTCACACTTATTTTTGCCTGCTCATAAACTGCAGCTGCAGGTCCAAAGTTCCTGCATCCCACAGGCCTCCACTGCTCTCTTCTGATTGACTACTGTAGCTATTTGAGTTTGTCCCTGAGCCTGTCCCTCAGATATTTTCATCAATTCAAATTAAAAATAGCTGCAGGGAGAAAACACTAATGACTAGACGGTTCTCAATAGATTCTGAAGAAGCAACACAATAAGGTACACCAGTGGTGCTGTGCAGAGTGCAGTAGGATATGTTTCACTTTTTTTAATACCAAA
The DNA here is from genome assembly GCA_013399195.1 of Dicrurus megarhynchus. Lineage (NCBI taxonomy): Eukaryota > Metazoa > Chordata > Aves > Passeriformes > Dicruridae > Dicrurus > Dicrurus megarhynchus. The sequence continues at coordinate 729,116 of VXAD01007403.1, forward strand.
GTACTACTGCAGTGGGCTGACGAAGACCAGAATAGTGCAGTGATGCTAAAGTATGACAAAGTACCTGAAAAGCTGTGGCAGTGAGACATGTCATTCTACAAAATCTTGTAAGGTCACCCTATGAAGACAAGGGTAGGACCAGGTGATTCCCACAGACACCCGTGACATAGACTTTTCATGATTCTGTACTAAATTCAGAAGATGACTTTACAATTGCAAGCCTCACTTCAACTGTCTGCCTTGTTTATCAAATGTGTTATGTAGAACAAGCATTCAGAAAAGTTTAAAATATGTAAAAAAAGAAAGTGCTACAAGTGTTGCTTCTGTATTTTAAAGCAGTAAATAAGGAGCTAAACAATTACATTTTTTTCCTGCTGTTTGTATTTTTCAGTTGTGATAGGGTTAAATAAGGTCACTAGACAAGCAAGTGAATAGCTGAAAGACTATGAGCTCACGCACACATCTTTAGTACAATGTAATGAAACTGCAAAAGCTAGGAGTTTTGAATTTGTCAGAGGAGCATCCAAAAGTGATTTGAAATAAAAGAACTACCGATTTTCCAAGGACCAATCTTACATAAGGAATTTCTCATCAGCTGAGCTATTACTTGAGTGACTTCAGTGGTTGTAGTCCCAATCTCTCTAAGGCTTTGTTAAATCATTGACAAACTAGTTGCTGTTGGAACCTGAGATGTTCATACCTCAAGTTTCTAGTGGGAAAATGACGAAAGTCACAAAGATTTCTGCATAGTACCAGAGCAACAAAATATCCAGTTTCCAAAAGATCTTCTCATCCTGCTATTCCTCTGTTAGGATCACACATACTTATTTTTGTTATGTAGCGTTGAGAGGAAATATCTTTTAGATAGTTATTGGTATTTCAGATTGACAAAAACTTCTGTAGTGTTCCCAGTAGGAGTAACTTACAGAAAATATAAAACTACTACCACAAATATTTAGTGACAGCATTTAATAGCTAATTCAATAACTGGAACTACAGACTTAACTCATCATTGCATAAATGTAGATATTTAACTGGTTATAGCATTAAAGTCTGAGAAATATGATATGATACGATACGATATGATATTATATGATATTTAAATATGTGGTACACACTATGTTACACAATAATGAGTGGTACCTTGTTTATCACAGCTGTAGACATGGGTCCAATTTGCACAACTACTCAGAAATTACTCAGGAGAACTCCAGAAAGACTAATTAACTTTGCTCAAGAAACAGTGTTGTTCCTATGATGTTGCTCTTTTTGGCCTTGTGCCCCAAGAGTAAACATCCAATTAAAATCGAAAGCCAAGACACTGATACTGAGCTCAAGATTCAACAGTTTATTTTTTATACACATAATAGGATATAAATGCCTCACTGTAAGCAAGCGCTTCATGTCTGCTGCACCACTGAGAAAGCAAGGAAATGTACTGGTTTGAAATACATAGTAAATTCTATTTGAAAAAACCTGAAAGGATGAACTAATTATCCTGCTAGTCAAAAGCCAAGTCAATTTAATTAGAAAGATCATTACTAGCACACAAATAAAGCTTCAAAATTACTTCAGACACACTTAACTTCGTGGTTGTGCTGGTTTTGGCTGCGATAGAGTTAATTTTCTTCATAGTAAGTCTGAGGGTGCTATGTTTTGGATTTGTGCTGAAACCATGAGAAGCAAGAAAGGCCTTGACTCTGTGTAAGCCCTCCTCAGCAATAACTTAAATACCCAACCCTAGAATATCAACATTGTCTTCAGCACAAATTCAAATCATAGATTGTTATGGAAATCACAGCCCCATAATAGCTGCTGTGAAAACAATTAACTCTACCTCAGCCAAAACCAGCAAAGTGGCATGTACAAATCAAGTTAATGAAGAAGAAACAGTTTCAAACCAATGAACATGGTTCAATGAAGTATTAAACACAACAGCCCATGATCTTCCTACCTAGCAGTTTTAAACAGCCTTTTTTTAATCAGAAAAAGCTTTTAGCCAGGAAAGGAGATGTTCCTTGTCTTGAAAGAACAAATGACAAACTACAAGAAAAAAACAGCATCCTGCAGCTCCTTAATAAGAGTTGCATTTACTTTGCATCTAAACATGGTTCTTATTTAAGACTAAGATACATGACAGGGATGATTTGCTTAATTTAAAAATGTATTTGCTATGAAAAAAAAGTTAGAAGTTATTACAATAAAAATAAATTCTATCAAGTTGAAGTACAGAAAAGCATACTTGGTACAACTAAAACAAAACAAAAAATCTTGTATCTGACACACAGTACTATGACAAAAACAGAGAAAGAAATCTCCTGCAACAAGTCCAGTGTAATCTGAGACACGACACACAGAAGTTTTTCCTGGAAGTTAGTTAACAGTCTGGGAAAACACAGTTATAAAAGAAGAGTTCAGTTGCTGTTAATATGCAGCCAATTTTAATCACTGTGACTGCTGCTGCTAAGTTCACTACCAACCTCATGATGAGTGATGCATATCTACTACTGACTACTGTGGTTCCTTAAGAATGACAATATAAAGGAAGCTCTCTATGAACTTTCTGGGAGTTAAAACCTTTCATTAGCTATCTGAGGATATCCACAGAGTAGCTATTGGATTACCTGAAGTAACTTACCTCACCTTGTTTTCATTTCCTCATTTGTTGCTAGAATATATACTTTATATTACAATAGCTGTGAGACACAATATTTAATTCAAATTTTACATTAGAAATTGTTGGCTTTTAAGTAGATTATAGCCTATCCATCTAAAGTAAGTTTTGCCACAAGCTTTTATTTAAAAATCTGAGCTGAAGATACCTGAGCATTTATTCTTTGTCACAGAAAAGATTATTTGCTCCACACATTTGAAAAAAAAGGAATTTTAATGGGTTTCTAAATACAATTGATACTAAGAGCAATACCTGATCTTTTTTGCTATACATTTATCCATTAAGTGGGAAACAGAAAAAAATTAATCTGTAAGTAAGCACCTGAAGTTCTGACCTTTAAATGCAGTCTATATGCTAATCCCTCCTAGTTAGGAATCGGTTCCCCAAACCATCAATATGGAACACTAAGCATAATCCTGCTTTGAGATTCAAAGAAGTAACTTGGCAAACATGAAAGTTTTAAAACTAATTTTTGTTAAAAAACATTTGAAAACTCTGTATTTTAAAGAGTTTCAGCTTGCCACAGAATTTATCTTTCATATTCCTATACAGTCGCTTTCTTCGATGCTATCAATAAAAACTAACACTGACCTTCCTCCTAGAAGGTTAAACTTCTAGCTTCTATTTGAAACACTAGTGTGCCTTTTCTCAGAAGAAATGCTACATATACATGCCGCCAGCAACGAGAAAGAATACACTATTGCTCCGACCCTTCATTAGTCAGAGGATGTTGGCAACAGCAACAGTGCTTATATACAGTGTCTGCATGAAAAACTGTTTTCAAAGGTAACCTTGCCAAGGGCTATGTTCTGTCTTGGCAAAAGGAAGCAAACTTTACTTTTCTACCAATCAGTTCACTCTGCATGAGAAACAGGTGTTATGATAGGAAATGGGACTTGGAGCAGGAACAAAATACATTTCTCAAAAATAAGTTTGGTTTGGAAAAAATCAGAGATAATAAGCCTGCAGGGCTTACATGTTTTTGCAAAATGCAAATCATGAAAACTGGTTAAGGGATTAAGTGCTCTTTTTCAAAAATGACCATGGAGATTATAATCATTAATTAAAATAATGTAAATAATATTCTGAAAGAACTCTTCCTTTTTATCTCATAGGTTTCAAACACCCTAATGGTAAAAGATTTAGTCTCAAAAGAGCTACTCTAATTAAAAATAAAGATTTAGCATAATTAATAAGTGTGACTAGGCTTGCAATCTCACCACTTGCTATGACATTTTTTTAACAGAGAAGTAAGATTATATTTTTAAGTATTATTATAGCAGGCATGTACAATGGATTATACCCTTACATGTACCCTTACATATTTTCAATCAATTTAATAAGGACTGGTATTAAAACCTTCTTGACTTCTGGTCACTCGTTACTACTACTCCTTAAAACATGGCATGTGATGGTATTTCTTCTGCTCACTTTGTAAGCCTTCTGTCATTCACCTGTACCAATATATGATCAAAATACACAGAGCAGACAGACTTAGTAAAAATAATTATAAAAAATATTTATCCATATGACACATGGATTGTCTCTATATTCTATAATTTCTCCACAGGAATACAGTGATGAAATATTGCCCTCCCTACCCTAGCTTTTTTTCAAAACTTTGAATTATTCTGGCAAGGAAGAGATGGCTCTTCTGTATCACATACTGAGGCTCAGTTAAGATATGCTGTCTTTTTCATGAAAACAAGATGGGAATTCCCTTGCTCTATCTTGAAATCGAAGATGCTTTTAGGAGTCCTCAACTGTGTTTCCTCTATGTATAAAGATGGACTATTTAATCTTTTTGCAGAAAGTATAATAAAGCAGAAGTTAAAAGTATATTTAATGATCTAAAATAAACTGCACTGACATTTGAAGAAAAAAACGTTTCCTAAAAAGAAAGCTCGAGAAGTTTAAATTACGTTAAAAGCTATGTTCCAGTTCCTGAAGTGTATTGACAAACTGAGTCTTTTAAAATGTGCTTTTTTTTAATTCCCAGAAGAGTAATTGTTATCTTGCAGCATTTCGCAGGAATAACATGGTTATTATTGTAACACATGGTTACAAACCCACATAGCACTACAGGCTGGTGTCTGCAAAGCTGCCTGGTGGAAAAAAGACCTGGGGGAGTTGGTCAACAGCAGCTGAACATGAGCCAGCTGTGCATAGGTGCCCAGGAAGGCCAAGGGCATCCTGTGGCCAGCAGGAGCAGGGCAGTGACCGTCCCCCTGTCCTCACACTGGTGAGGCCACACCTTGACTGCTCTGTTCAGTTCTGGGCCCCTCAATTCAGGAAGGACATGGAGGGGCTGGAGCGTGTCCAGAGAAGGGAAAGGAGCTGGGGAAGGGTCTGGAGCACAAGTCTGATGAGGAGCAGCTGAAGGAGCTGGGGTGCTCAGCCTGGAGAAAAGGAGGCTCAGGAGGCACCTTAGCTTGAGAGGAGGGTGTAACCATGTGCGGGTCAGGCTCTGCTCCCAGGTAACAAGTGACAGGATGAGAGGAAATGGTCTCAAGTTGCATCAGGCGAGGTTCAGACTGGATATTAAGGAAATATCTCCATGGGAAAGGTTGGTCAGGCACTGGAACAGGATGCACAGGGAAGTGGTGGAGTCACCATTCCCAGAGGTATTCAAAAGACATATGGATGTGGCACTTGTGGACATGGGTTTTGTGAAGGACTTCACAGTACTGGACTAACAGTAGGATTCAATGATCTTGAAGGTCTTTCCAACCTAAATGATCTATGATTCTAGTAATGCTTAAAAATGTATGTCAAAAGAAAAAAGAAATACAGACAGCTAATAACTACCTATGACTACAAATAAAACTATGAACAGCTGAATTTTCCCCTTCGTCACTTCACAGTAATTTGTGACTTACACTTTAAAGAAATACGATCTAAATAATGCAAGTGCAAAAGGCTTGTATTGTTTCTCAGAACTGCTGCCCTGTTCTATAACAAAGTAAACAAGGATGCCAGTTGTTCTTTTGACACAGTAAGAAAGATGCAAATAGAACACACTAATGTAAGGTGGCAAAAAATATTTCCTTTGAGTTTGAACGCGAAATGCATCTTGCAACTTAGCTAAAAGCCACAGACACAACTTGCACTGCTGCATAGTCTTAAATAAATAACAGTACATGCTACCCTCCATAATAACTTTAGAGAAAATCTAAAAACTTCTAACTTCTTGCAGGATTATTTTCACAGCTTTTTACAAGTTCTGTTCTCTTGCTGCATTTTGATTAATAAGAGACTACAGAAAGAGACCTGTAACCCAAAAAGACAAACATACTGTAATAATGTCCAAAAAGCTTTCAAACCCTAAATTCTAGAGAATTCTATTATTTAGAATAATAGAGAATGTCTCTATTTTGAACATCACACGGCATAGAGAAGTCACACTGAAGAAGAGCAGGTAGCATGGAAAAAGCAATGCACCCTCTTATATTTGGTTTTATTTTTGATGTAATTGAAATACTCTATGAGCTAACCCAGCTGAATTGTTTGCTGTAATTTAAATAAACATGAAATCAGAATCACTGGGCAACATTCAATACTCCTAAAATTAGCATTTCCATTTCCATTTGTGCTCAATAACAAAGAACAGATTATTAGATAAAGTGGAATGCACAAAAGACTCAGTATGCTAGCATTACTTTTATACAATCATATAGGCAGCCCATTTACCAGAAATGGTGAGTAAAATAGAAGAAATATTTCATGGTTTTTTAAGCAATTTCCAGTATTGTACTGCCAATCTGTAACTATTCATTTGCAGACATGTACCCAGCATAAACAAGTTAAAAGTACCTCTAGAAATTTTTAAGCAAAAATTAATTATACACTCACTGGTGACAGTTTGAATCATCTACAAAGCCCAAGAAATTAAAAACTTGGTAGGTGGTTAGGAGAAACATGAGTAAAATGCAGTGGTATCAGCAACACTTCTAAAGTGATTTTATGAAAAATTTTACATAAATGATTCTTCTTCATTCCTAGTTGAAGGTGTCAGGCACACATTTTTTCCATGACACACATGGATGGCCACCACTGAGACTACTATTTTTTTTTTTATTACAGTGCAATCAAATACCTTTTTTGAACTCCACAATACTTTAAACTATGAGTTTGAACTCTGCAAATGCTATTTATAAATTTATGATTCCAAAACATTGTAAAAAAAAATCACAGTTTTCTACTCACTTTTGGGGAAACAAGCTTTGCTTTCAAAATAAAAAGACATCCTCTATATAACTTTTTATCATAATTTTTTTGTTCACAAAGAAATAAATAATATAATATCTAAAGCCTATAAAGTATGTCACTTTGTGTGACCAAGAAGAACGTTGTCAGTTTAAATTCCCCTCCTCCCCCCCTAATATTCATTGCACTGATCCAACACTGCTAATTTTGCTTGACTGCAATTAAATAAATTTGTAAGAACAACTTTTGGTAGGTGTGCAACTTCATCACAGTTCTTTACCTTCACAGAAGTTTAATCACAGTTCTCTCCTATTAAGTACTTCATCTATTATAAAATACAAGCTTATTCAAATGAAAAGAAATTCATAGCAGGAATTCAGAAAATTCGGATCTGAAAGGTGGACTTTAGAAGGCAGTTGTGAGATGCTAAACTCTTGGAAGATCTCTAAATATGACCAGTGTTTTTCAGTAAGAAACCCCTATAAACACAAATTATTAATTTGTCTAGATAATTATTCAACCATAAGACTTTGCACAGCCAGCACTGCAAGGCAATTATAGTTTTGCCCAGAGCAACAAAGTCCAGCAACATTTCCTATGCAACTGAAAAATACTTGAGGCATGTAACAATATAAATGTGTCTATATGACTTCCGTGCCTCAGCCACTTACTCAGTAATGCTCTGGAGGGTACAAATCGTATACATTTTGTAAATGTGTATTTATTTCACGAAGAAGTATTACTGTTTCTTGTAAGATGAGTTCCTAAATGCTCGAATTCCTCCCCTCCATGACATTAGCCCAGAGTTCAAATGTTATGCTTAGTAATGAATCAAGTTTCTTTAGATAAATTCAGTATCTTTTCTATGATCTAGGGAGTTCTGCAGAAAGACTGGCACTCTCCACAAAGAATTTTATGACTGCAGAACCCCCGAACACAACAGTGAGTCATATTTCATATTTGAAATGCACAGTAAAAGGACTATATTCATTACCTGACTGTTTTCCTCAATTAGGTCTTATACTGTTAAGTTATTAAGCTCAGGGGAAAACAGAAGCAGTGAAGAAAATGTTCAAGAAGAACTCTAGAAATAAAAGTCAGATGAGTTCTCACAACCTTAGACAATCACTTCTCTTTCATATGCTTCTGCACTCATACAGCAAAATTTTGTTAGAAGACGGGTTCTTCAAATTTATTCTGAGGTAGATTGGAAGTCTGCAAATTCAGGGCTATTCAGCATATAAGTGCACTGCAGATTACTTTTTTTAAATTACAAATTTTATTTTTACTACAGAATTCAAACCACTTTAATAACAACTCCATAAATTTCTGTATTAGATTCTAGTAGCAAATGAAGACAGTATAGTTAGATGTAGTATTGTTCCTAGTTAATTCTTCTGATTTACAAAGTGACTTTTGAACTACATAAAGTTAATTTTCCCTTGAACTGCAGGTGCATCCAGCAGAAAGTGGAGAAATAATTACTGAATTTAAAAATAAATTAATTTTTAACTTGCCCTACAGAAAGGGCCATGGAAAATGAAAACCCATATAGTATCTGGACAAATTAAAAGGAAACAGAAGTTACATAAACCTTAGAAAGTACATAGTTCTGTGTGATCTAGAGGAGATTGTCAATTTCCTTCTTTTATCTTTCAGGAACATATTCCTAGCATTTGAAAGGGGTATAGGTTAACACCCACACAGACAACTTAGCTCAGCCTCAGAGAGCACACCAGATTATTTCTGGGTTACTGTCTGGAGAAATGGGATAATAAACATCCCACACAGTACCCTGAACAGCAGTCTGACTAACCTGTAAGTTTTGAAATTACATTTATCAGATAGAAACTAGAAATGGAGCTAAGAAATGCCACTGGTAAACTAGAAATTAATTGAGTCTGCTCACAGCCCAATTAAAAATGGGAGCATATCCTATCAATTATTTGGAATGTCTAAACATTCAGTTTTCCATAGAAATTCTTCATTTTAGTCTAAACCTAAAAAATTACTTCTACAGCATCAAACAAATATAGTTCAGGTGAGGCTTGAAGTTGTCCTTAGTAAAACCAGTTCATCAGATGATTAGAACATTCAGATTTGATTGTGCTCATGTGTAAGACTTGAAAAGTGAGAAGAGAACTAAGGCAAATTCGAGAAAGCTGAGTGGTTTCTGTAAGCTTGGGATATCTAAATCTGTCAACCTGAAACCTCCATACTTCAGCTCCATTCAAAGCCACAGCTCTTCAGCATTCCATTTCTGGAAAAGGCCTCAGACAAGTAACTACAGGTATTCTATCTTACAGATTGGATTCTGGACATTCTCTAAATCAGAAATGGGAAAGAGGATTCTATGCTTAAAATTCCAGATCAGAAATTTTGGTACTATTTTATAATATTTTATGTATAGGATCTGCTGATGACAACATCTCAACTGAATTCTTCATTTCCTCCACTCCCTTGAAAAAAGCCATGACAGTACAACAAAAATGAAAGAATTCCACAATTAATCCAATATTGTGACTGAAAAAGCAGATTGTCTAGTTCAGCTTTCAGAAAGCAAAGTTTCATTAAGTTTACATCACTTATGTGTTAATTTCTATGTTTAAATTTGTGCTATATGCAAGTGCAGTATGAAAAAAAAAGTATGCTTCAGTAATCCACTGTCATAAGGACTAACTTGCAAAGAACTTGGAAAATACTAATTTCACGAACAAAATTCATTCATGAGAGGCGAAGGATAAGCACATATTAATAGATTAAGGCAGAAATTCATATATGATATTAAGGGCTTCTTAACGTTTAAGTATTTGACTTTCAGCTTATTGGTAACACTTCCATTTTTATATTTAACAAACATATTTGATCCAATTACAGAAAAAGCAATCAGAACTCACAGTGAAAAAAAAAAAAAAGACACTGGAAGTTGCTATTCGGTTACTCTTCATTATGACTTTGCTTAATTCTGTAGGCTTTCAGGATACGCTGTGAGAAAAGGCAGTAAGATTACTGTTCTTTATCACATTTGAAGATGCCAAAAAAATCTCCAAATCCATTATTTACAAGTAAGCAACATGTTAGTTTTCATTACCCAGAACTTCTAGTGAGTGAACACAGCCCAAATGAACCATCAAATTGGTATAACTGAATCTCATACATCTATCAGAAAATGGAAAAGAGAACAGAACACTGCACACCTTATTTAGTATTTGAATGTGTGCAATGGGGCTGTTGTTAGGTTTCCTGGATGCATCTTCATGTCCTATGGGGAACAAGCGGCATTTAATTAATTTGCTGGCAAAATAAATGTTTATACAACTGACATTTGTACCTTACTGTTTGATTTATAGCCTATTGCCTTCTCCCCAAAGATTAGCCTCTGGATCTGAAAATGAAGTTCAAAATATTTTAAATTTTTTACATTCTTTCTCACATCACAGTCCCTGATTTCCATTCAGTGCCCTGTTAGGCAGTGAGAAGCTACGGGCTTATGATTACAAGGCAGCTTATTGATGGCTCAATAGCATTATCACACAGTCTACTGCCCTCTCCTCTCACTCCCAAAATCACATGCACAAGTAACACAGGCAGAAGAGGCACAAAGCTGATACTGATAACACAAAAATCACAGACTTAATTGTCTTGCGTTTTGAAATGAAGCACAACAACTCCCACAATTAAGAACGGCAGAATCAGGACTCAAACAACAGGTTTAATTACACATTACTAATTACACATTAATTACTGGCTCAATCCTTCAAAAGGTGCTGCTAACTAGATGGTCAAAATTAGGAGAAAGCACAGAAACTGGACATGTCAAAGATTGTCATGTTTTTTTCTTTAAAAATGAAAATAAAAAATTGAAACCTTGAATAGCACTTTAATAATTCTAAAATTATTCTAATCATATTGTTTATTAGAACAGTGCTTTTTCTCATAGTGCATATACAGTCAGGTGACAATTTACACAGTAGCATTATCTTTCCAGCTTTGACAACAAAAGCAACCTCAATCACTAATCTGAAGTCTTTCCATTTTCAACAGAGCCATTTGAGCAGCAAAAACTGCTTGAAATTCAGTAACATTTCTTACTGTTCCAGAACAACCTGTTCTGCACTAGAAAGAACTGGAGGATTTATACATATAAACAATTATGTGCAAACAGTGATTTTCAGAACACAGACAAAAGCAAGCCCAAAAGGGTTAATGGACTAAAACTTAATTAAAGAATAGCTTAGTTTTCAACTGTCTGAAGTGAAAAATAGAAGTCATGATGTCCTTCATTATTGATTTAATTTTACAGGATTTTTATAATAATTCCAATTACTTGTCTTAAGCAATTAACACACACCAATGAAAATAAAAATTGAGAATTTGAGGTAATGTAGTAGTATTATAATGCCCTCCACAACAAATTGTAACACTAAGTTAGAACAAAATCATCTTATTATTAAATTTCTCAGAATATTGTATCATCTGAACTACATCTAGAATACATATATTTGAGCATTAAAAATTCTGAAGTCTTTACTTGTTCAGAGATTTGACTAAAAAGTATTCAAAAGTTTGTTTAAATCTATGCTAACATGTTGGACTCATTCTTAAAACAAACCCTGCTCCTAACCCTATTTTCAAATTCTTTTTAAAGAGAAGAACTCTTCATAGAAAGCAAAAAGAATCTACCTGCAGATACTTCAAAACTGCACAGATATAAGCTTCAATTCAGCCTTCATTATATATATTTAAAATACATTATATGCTTACCAATAAACAGCCTTGGCAAAGATATACTGAGCTTACCTAAAAGAAGTTATGTATTCTTATTAAATGAAGACTCAAAATACCCTAAAAAACCATACTTTATTGCAGTGATACAAAATCAATGACCCTAAATTTGAGCTAGTGTTACAAATATTTAAGATGTATTGTTATTACAGAACATCTTACTTTATTCACTCATGCCTATCAGCTAATGTTTCAATCAAAGCTATATTTTGCTTTTCAATGAAGAATCTGCATTGAATAGTAAATACAACAATTTCCATAACCAAATGCCACATGTGAAGGCCAGTTAATGGATTTTCTGATCATTCCCACTGTAGCAAATACCAAATGAAAAATCTAAGAGAAGAGCCGGGACTTCATGATGTAATTACAAATTTAATAATTTTTGCCTATCCCACCTCTTAGAAAGTGTACAATTGCTTATCCATTTATTGTGTCCTTTAAATATTTAATGGCATTTCAACTTTTAAAATCTGCTTACTTTTAAGGTACTTTTCACTTGTTAGTGAAAAACAAGAGAGTTATTTCATTGCATTAAGTTCCAAATTATTTATTTGATTTTAAAATTATCATAAATTAAATATGAAAAATAATGAAAATTAAATGAAAATTAAATGTAAATCATCATTTCTCATAACTGAATTTCACTGTTATTGAAGGACACACATCACTAAATGTTTGACTGATGCAAATTAGGTAAGAAAATAATTTTATGGCTGTAATAGGAAATAAAACTGCTAGATTCAGAACTCCACATTTTTTAACATATGCTTAAGTAAGACAGAAATATTTTTATATTATTCTTTATATATACACTTGTTCTGTAAAAGATAGGAAATTTAAAAAAGCATGACTAAGGAGTGGCCAGTACTCAACTGTAACAGAACTACAGACTAGAGGGCCTGGATCTGCTGTGATTTTGACTGAGTTCACTAAGTCTGAAAGCACTGGTAAGTTGCTGAACACTGCTCATACAGGTATAGCCATTCACAAGAAAAAAAGAGGCTGTGGGAAGAGTACAAGGAGCTTAAAAACAGATCAGGAGATACTAGCTAGGCAATGGCTGAAATCGCAAAAATGCAGTTAAGAAATATAGCCATTATATGAAAAAGTATAGGTCAAACAGTTAAGAAAGCATAAGGAGGAACACTGAGCATTTTGGATTTACAAAAATATGAACCTACATTGATCTACAGTTTGTTAGGGGGTGAAAACAGGCAAGCAGAATGTTTAAGTTCATCATTTTTCAACAAAATATTGAATTAAGTACTGGACTTTAAGTTACTGCATTTACACTGAGGCTTGCTTGTTTTGCTGATCACAAAATATTTTACTGAACTGAGTTTAAACCCTTTGACTATGATATGGCAGTGCATTACAGGAGACCAGAGAATCTCATTACTGTAATTTTGAAAATTGATCATAAATACACAAATAAGGTTATTGTATTTTACACCTCATTTCCAGTATGGAGTAAAAAAACAAACTTAAGAACTCATGTCTAGTGCAGAAAAATTGAGGTAACTGCAACTCCTGTAAATTAAAGAGCCATAATCATCTTCATCATTAAACTTAGTAGAAAATGTAGAAAAGAACAAATTATATTTTGGGTGCACTTACTTTTCAGTACTAGTTCAGTACTAGAAAATGCAGTGCTTTAACTCCACCTAACTTCTAGAATACGAAAGCTGTCATTGGGAACCCAAACCATACCTATTAGTCCATTATCCTTTACCTCTGCAAAGCATTCTCTATAAAGCATTAACGACACAAAATACTAATTTAGTGCATTCTGTCATTCCATACTTTAACTCTTTCACCTAGTTCTGTTCATTCTATTGGTTTTGAACCACCTAACTCCTTAGCTGATACAGGGTGCTTTGCCTGAGTTATAATTTTAAACCAAATACATATGACACCTAGAACTCTAAACTTAAAGTAGTCTCAAGTATAATATAATATTATTTGCTACTCTTAAATGTGGGAACATTCAAAGAAGGAGAGGCAAAAGCCCTGAAGAATCATTTAATGATATGGTACAGTGTGGTCTGACATGACAAAAGATGTTCACTTATCCTCTACTCCTCTAGAAGAAGAGCCTCTGTTTCTGGTTTTGTATGTGAAAGCTTATTATTTTGTTTCTTCTTCATTAATATCAAAGTTCCTTATTTATATCACCTCAGCTCAATGTGAGAAAAGTACTTAGAGGAACTGAGCAAGTGTACAGATTCAAGTCTTTATTTGATAGTATGTAGGTTTGTATTTAATACTGTGGGTTCTGTGGGTACTCACTAAGTCCTTTCTACCTTGTATTATTTTCTTTCAGTTGTCCTAGACTTTCTAAGTGCACTTTTAGTGTATTGACATTCTATTCTGGATATTTTAATCCTGCCAGGGTGTCATATTGATTCTCTTTGCAATGGGATATACATGTGACAACAGGTAACTAAAGGAAAAACACAAAAAACCCAATACCAAAGACTCCATTCTCCATAGTTCACAGCACAGGGCTCAGCTAAACTTGCCTTTGAACTCCTTATGATTGCTTTGCCCTTGAAGGGAGCATTTGAAAACAGTGTATCACTCCACTGTACCTAAAAGACACCAAACTTATTTGCATGGAAGTTGCTATGCAACTCAGGTACAATGATATTATGTAGGGAATTACAGACTTTGTATATACACAGAGAAATTCACTTACGGTCTTCCATACATGCATGCAATGCATTCAAGTAGCTAAGAAAATTTTCTTAGAATGGGCAAATGATTCCGGTCATTAATAACCATGGTTTTTTTCTGTTTTCACACCCTGCCAAACCTTTACATGCTTCCTGACAATGGAGTAAAGGAATGGCTTGTTATGAAGCCTGAACGCTTTAAGAAGAAGAGGCATCATTTGCTCCCTACAATCATATGCTATATATTATCTCCCTTAAGCAGATCATCTACTGAAAACAATTGTGAGACAATGTAAGGGTTTATGTTTTGTTAGCAGAACTATAAGATCTTTATATGGTAATCATCAATGCACTCAGTGGGCAAGGAATTATTGCATGGCGTCTCCTGTCCCAAAATACCTTTAGAATTTTATAACTAAAATAGCACACATAAATCTAGATTGTGTTAAAACTGTATTAACAAAACAACTGAAAGTGTCTTTTCTGTCCTAAAATATTATTCTATAACACCATCTTGGCTATATAACTGGCTTGGTATGAAAATGTACTGCAGAAAAGGTTTAGGAAGTGTAAACATTCAGGCACTATTTTCTATCATTCTTAAAGGAAAGTATCTTTCCTACTCTCATCTATTCCATGGAAGTGTGGCACACTAAAGAATATAAAATTCTAAATCTTTCTGCATGCATCAATTATGCTGTACATAACTCCCTGAGCAGTATTTAAAAGGCAAAGAAATGAAAACAATATTCCACTTGCTGACAACAGAAAATCTAGCCAATACAGCTTTAGAAAGATCATCATTTTTAAAAACCATAAATGCTCCTTTCCCACAGACGCAGCTCATTCAAGAAAGAGTTCCTGCTACAGAGGTCTATTATATTGGTTCACATCTTGAGGGAGAAAAAATCAAACAATAAAACAAAAAAAGCCCAAACGCTCTTATTCATCGAACTGTTTGTATGGAATGGATAAACACATAAACAACAATAAAAGAACAACTAGCCAAAACCATCCAAGCTAAATTCTCACGTGTATGTCTCTAGAGAAAATGAACCCCTGTGAAGGGGTTAAAAAAAAATTCTAAAGGACTTCTCACTACATGAATAAGAGTCAAGCTCTCATAAATAAGACAGTATTACCCTTCATGCTCACTTTCTGTAAAATGGTTACGTACTGAAAGTTGACCTTGGAGACTGAAGATTTTGTCCAGCTATGGAGAAAAATAGAAGAGTCTTCAAAGGAAGAAATACTAAGTTTTCTGATACCATTATACATTTCAAATGAGCTCCCACACAACTTCTATGATCTATACAAATAAAATACAAATAGAGGTACCTGAGAACATAAAATAAGAATCCTATGCTAAACAAAGATATCTCATACCCACAGACATTTATATAAAATTTCAATAAATCTACCTCAGGAAATTCAACACTTCATGTAGCAGACAAAGGTATTGGCTCCCAGTATTCTTCCTGAAACTGGAAGACTCTTTCCTCTTGCAAAGAAATGGAATAAAGAATGCTTGCTTAAATCCTCTGATAATTGTTCAATGTTCTTTATGAAGTAGAAGAAAAACAGCTATTCTGCGTAGGTATTTTCTACAAGAGAAATAGGAATAGGAGCTCCTGGAAATACTCAGACACAAAAAGAAATCATACAGAAAGTGGAGACAGGAACAGGTAATGTGGGAGGAATACAGAAACACTGTTCAATCATCCAGGGATGAGGTTAGGAAAGTCAAAACCAAAACTGAGTTGAGTCCGGTTGAGGATGTCAAAGACAGTGGAAAGGATTTCTGTAAGTACACAGAGAACAAAAGAAAGGGTAGAAAAGATCTGGGCTTTCTGCTGAATGAAGCAGGGACACAGAACATGAAAAAGGCTTAGGTACTGAATGCCGCCTTCTCAGTTTTCACGAGCATGCTTTGATGAATCCCAGCTCTGAGAGACCAGGGGAAAAGTCTGGAGCAAAGAAGATGTACCTGTGTTGGAAGCTACTTAAGAGTACTAAAACAAACTAAACACAAATAATATAGGGGTGTTGACACGACGCCCTCGAGTGCTCAGGGAACTGGCAAATGGCACTACAAAGCCACTCTCAGTAACTTCTGAATGATCATAGCAACTGTGAGAAGTGCCTGAGAACTAAGTAAAAGCAAATGTCACTATCTTCTACTAAGACAGGAAAGATGATCCAGGGAACTGCAGGCTGGTCAGCCTGACCTTGATCCATGGGAAGGTAAAGCATCACCTAATTTTGGAAACCATCAGCAGGCATAGGAAGGACAAAAAGATCATCAAGAATAGTTACACAGATTCACCAGGGGCAAGTCATGCTTGACCAACTTTATCACTGACTATGATGAAATGACTGTCTTGATAGATGAGGAGAAAGCAGTGGATATTGTCTACCCTTGACTTCTCCAAGGCTTTCAACACCGCTTTCTGTAAAATCCTTATCGAGAGGCTGGTGAAGCACAGGCTGGGTGAGCAGACAGTGAAATGGACTGAAAAGTGACAGAAGGACCATGTCCAGGGAGTGACGGTAACTGGCACAAAGTCTCCTAGGAGTTGTACCCCATGGGCCAATACTGGGTCCTGTTTCACATCTTCACTAATGCTCTGGATGATGGCATCCCAGAGAGGAGAGATCAGCACCTCCCTCCCCACTTCCCCTCCTCAGGAAGCTGCAGAGAGCAGTGAGGCCTTAGCCTCCTCTTTTCCTGGACAAACTGGACAAACCCTGACTCCTCAGCAGCTCCTCACAGGACAGCCCTTCCAGCCCTTCCACCAGCTCTGCTGCCCTCCTCCGGATGCATCCCAGTGCCTTCACATCCTCCTAAAGTGTGAGGCCCAGAACTGCTCTCAATGCTCCAGGTGAGGTCTCACCAACACTGAGTACAGTGGGATAATCCCCTCTGTTGAGTGGCTGAAGAAAATCAAGAGGCAAGGACACACCTGGGTCTCAGTTTTCTTAATTCTAAATTTATCCAACAAGCTTCGTTTTTCTCATTTGCTGCTTTTCACAGTATCAGACACAGAAAGAAGACACAATGAGAAATTATATATCAGAAACTGCAATTATAAACAAACATGTTCCTTTTCTGCTTTGCATGCACGTTTCACTAGAGCTGACTTCAAGTAATGACAGAGTCAGACTCAGATAACGGAGTGAAGAGTATAAGGGGATTGTTTTGCCAAACATGGCATCTGTTTAGAATCCTTCTATGCTGAAAAGGTATTTAAAGCCACACATGGAGTTCCAGCTGATCATTCTGCAATGTCCACATTAGAGGTCTTCCAAAGAGTCCTTTCAATTCATGGAGGCTTCAGTGAAATCCAGCAGGACTTAATGTTTTGTAGTACATTGAAACAGTAAAAATAGAAATAAATATGCCCTAGCAAAACCTGCTGTTTCTCTCAACCATTTTTTGTGGTAACATACAGCACAAAATTTCCAGGAAGTTTTGCTGATATACAGCTCAAAAATGCTGGACATTTGCAGTCAAAACAGCTTTGTTACTGCTTTATTATAAAATCAGAAGCACTGGAAAATAAATGGAGAATTGAAAGGGTTAAAATCCCACTGATTTTAGTTTGTCACCTTATCATAACTTGCTCTGAAGCAAAAAAGAAGAAAAATCTTCTGGTGGTTGACATCTCACTCATAAAATTTCAAGTGCAATAAAAGTCTAAAAAGCACAGCTGAAAGTCGTAAGTTCCATAGCACCATTTTATTCCAATGCACTTTTAAAATTTAATGAGATGTTGATCTCTTATATCACTTGTTAAAAGAAGCAACAGGGAGACACTTCACTACACAGCTGATGATGATTCCAGCAACAGGCTTCAGAATATGAAGTCATACATTCAGAAAAAACACTTTCCAATTATATATTATTTAAGAGACAAAACATACCAAGATTATTTACACAAAATGCATAATCAAATAATGCCAGAGCAATGCTATCACAATAATAACTGCTGCATCCATGTTTAATTAATATGATTTAAAAGAAAAATTTTCCTATCTGAGAACTAACAAGATGAGATCAATTAATCTGAAGAGTTTTCCTGGATTAATTACATCTCTTCTTTATTATAAAACTAAAAGCAATTTTGAAAGAATACACTGACTGATAAAATGAAATATGAAAGCAGGACTTATTTTTTCATCACATGACATCTATCACACGTGATGTTTGCCGTATGACAAATATATTAATTGTGAACCAGATTTGCAACCAGTTAGAATTCACTTAGGCACTGATTCCCTAGAATCCATGTGAAATTTACCAGTTTCCAGTGGAATGCCACAGAGATATTGTCATCTGATGCTGGAAAAACCATGAGCTGGAAGAATTTTAAGAGCTGGTAGCAAAACCTACCATGTATTACAAGACTGCCTGTCAACCACAGACATGCAAACCTTTTGTTTTCCAATGTGTGCAACTTGAGGCACAACCCAGTTTCTGAATTAAAATAGACTGGGATATAACCCCAGAGGCTGCTAAATTTTGGAATAACTATGGCTTTGTCAAACAGTAGAAAGAAAAATTTAATCAGAGTATTTGATTTCCTTTGGTGAAGGAAATCACCTATTCCAACTGGTGCTTTTAGTCACCCTGGTGCTTTTAGTTACCTGTTTTAGTCTGCCAAAAAAACCACTGCATTCATTGAGTTGCTACTCCTTCGTTTAATGATTCTCCCCAGTTTTGACCAATATTTCTTTTGAGTAGTCCACTTTTTACTAGTAGAGAAGACAGTACCTTCTGTCTTGTGTTGTAATTTAGTACATACTCAAAAAGATTACTAGAATAGAATCTTTTGTAACAATTTAGTCAACCTGCAGAATTTCAGACGCTACCATTCTTCTTGTTTGTCAAGATTACTCAAGCATAGAGACTGACTTGGGTTGAAAAAGTCAGAATAACTGAAAAAGTGGCCACCTTTTTAAAAACTAGCAATAATGCCACCTCACAATGAGAAACTGGCATTCAGACTTGAAAATGCAGAAGTTAAATGGGTTTTTAACTACACAGCCTTCATTCATTCTGCAAGCAAAACACCAAAGAATGGATCTCAGCTGTGGTATTGGCAATGTAAACAAGCATTACACAAAGCTTGGGCCATGACTGTTCTGGAAAGAACATTACTCACTCAAGTTAAATTAGGTACCGTAACTCTTTTAGAAATCCTTTAAGGAAAACTAAAATTCAAAAACTGGTTTTTCCACACACAGTCCAAGTGACCAAAGTTACCAAGTAGCCTTCATTGAATTTGTTGAGAAATTTTGAGATAGCGTTAGATCTATGAAATGATCCACAGTTCTCAAAAGCAGTGAAATGTCTGCCATGCTTGTTGAAGTAGTTTGATTAGTGCAAGAGAGTGAAAAAAATCAGGCACCAATGTACATGGATGTTCATTTTTTCATGTAACTTAGTCGAAGTCACAAACAAATGCACCTACACAGAGTAACAAATATATCCTAAAATACCAGTCAGTATTGTGTAGATTAATATGAGTTTCACTTGTAATAGCTACTAAAAACCAATGTTTTTAACCATATTTCACAATTCCTTTTTCCAAATGTCTCAGCTCAGGTTTGCTGGAAGAGTTTGGTCAAATTCACAAGCACATTAATGCAACCTAAACAGAAAACCTGATCATGTCACATACTCACTGCAACTGATCAAGTTAGCACCGCTGGGACAGTTATCAATGATTAGAAGATCATTAGAAGACACTCAGATGTGTTTTTCCAAAAAGCAAGAAATAGAAAATCTATAGTGATACAGGTGATTGAGTGGAACAATAAAAATAGATCAAACAAAGAGGAGAGAGCTGTACTATTTTTAATTGTAGAAGTTACAGAATGTGGTTTGAAGAACAGTGCCATTGAGAAGAATAAACACATCATCAGACAAGGGAAGAATTCTTAGTGTGCAAAGTTGCATGTGTTGAAGTGCAATAAGAAGCTGGAAAAGTATACAAACAGAAACCTGATTTCAGCACGTGAATGTTGATCAAACTAGGGAAGCTTATTTAAATTACTACTCAAGAAAATCTCTCAATCTCAAAACACTGACCAGTCATGAAATATCCAAAGACCAGAAACTTCTGAGTTTAACAGCACAGAACTTTATAGGCCATCTTCACGCACGTAATTTAGAGAAAGCAAGCAGAAAACACTACTGTGTTGTGAGGCAAGAGAGAAAAGAAGTGTGAGCAGCAGCAGGACAAGCATCAGAAAAGTCATCATGACACAAGATGCCTAAGGTCAATTAAAAATGCAGAAAGGATGACAGGAAAGCTCATAGCCTGCAGCTAATACAATGGCAACATGAGTCAAAGCCATAGCTTCGGGAAGGTACAGACACCACAAAATTTCCCAAGTGAGTGCAAAATATTTGGTGCAATGCACCATGTACTGACAAAGAAATCTCTCTCTCTCTTGTTTCTGAAGAAACTGTGAATATGGGCAGGCACCCATGGGGTAATTTTTCTTTCCTTGGTGGTGTACGGATTCCTGGAAAGACATCATTCAGGGCAAACATCACATAAAAATGATGAACCATATGACAGCTCTGAAAAACACTTCTAGCTGTGCTTAAGCCATTTATAAGTTGCACTGATGGGTCTGATTTTGAACTCTACCAGTGTTGATCTCCACTATGGGAGCAACACATGAACAGCAGAGAAAGAACTTGCCAAGACATATGAATTCCAATTATAAAAATCATGAAGAAAAGACAGAGGAAACTACAAAACCTACTTAATCTACACTAAGTGCACTAATATTAGAGCAAAAAAATTTGGAAGAGGGACTAATGCAAGGCAATTATTAGACCCTTATAATGCCTTCTGGAGGCAGCAGGTTAATATGCTTAACCTGGTAACATCAGTAAATAACCTGTTTTGTTCCCAATCTTTTTCTCCTTATGCCTGTTCCTCAAAGGATTTACAACCTAATTATGCAGCTGGGCCTACAGATCTCTTCTGTCTCTCATCCCCTCCTTTCATATCATCTTCTGTTGTTAATGTATTGATGGCAGTGAACAGAGGAGAAAATTCAGCTAAAGAGTTGATATGCAGAAAATTCTCTATTTTCCAACATGGAATTTTGAAACTGGATTTTAGCAAACCCTACATAATCATAAAGCAAGGAAAGCTAAACCATACCTTCTTCCATGGGAATCATAAAGACAGCAGCAGAGATACAGACATAAAATAGGATACAGACATAAAATAGGATACAGTATTAGGTGTAGCAGTACTACCAGCACGTCTCCAACTAGAACACCAGGATACTAGCACTGGATAGAGTCACTTTGTCTGGCTTTCTTGAAAAACCTCAGAACAGACTCATTCAGTACTTACTGAAATCATGTATAATTTCTGGTTTGTCACATGGATGCCAAGCCAGGCTGTCACCAGGGCCCAGCTTGCCACCCTTACTCCTTCAAAAGAGGTCAGAGAAGAACAGATTTCATTAATCTGAGCTCCCCCTGCTGCTGCCTGTCTGCACAAAGCCCGTCTGCAGGGTTGCCTGCAGTTCTGGCATCATTCAGGCCAGCACAGCTGGTCTGCAGCTGGCAGATCCAGAAAGCAGATCAGACCAGAGCACACGCACTTGGCAGCACTGCCCTATCTTTGCTTACCATTTAAAAAAAACAATAAAAAGCTCAGGTTTCTCTGGGCACAAGCGAAGTACTTGCTGGCAGTTCCTCTAGGTCTTTACAGACCTTTACTTTTTTGGTGGTAGCTGTGAGGGACTGAAATGTTGAAACACACAACGAATGTGCACAGGTTTCAGGCCAAATACATCTAATTATGCATCTAGCAGGTGTCCATTTTTTGTGCACAGACTTTTCCCCTGCAAATACTTTCTCATAGATAAAAATACATGTGTGGGCAAATCTTTTGCAGCATTAACTTTTCATCCTTAATTGTACAAATTAATCTGAGCCAAAAAAGTCAGCAACTCAGCACTGTGAGCACAGACAGAAGTTCAGAATGCCTCTAGACAGACTCTTCTCCTTTGGCACGTCCCCTTTCCCTGTCTGAATATAAAATAAGATTAATGTTATTTTACTAAAAATTTCTTGGAAAGGTAAAGGGGTGTTATTCTAAACTAAGAAAGGTAAAATGACACTGCCTAAGAAGCAATGAGAGGGAAGAAACAATGCATTCCAAATCTTTTAAGTATCTACATCTATGAAATGTCCCAGAAGGCCTTGGAAACCCACTCACAGTCCCTAAATGCTGTACTATCAGGCTCTTTTCCAAGTATTTTCCAGCTTGCAGTCAAAAACAGTCTTAACAAAGTTCTAATTAGTTGTACTTAGAAAACTTATTCTTCTATTTTTATATTACTGGGTACCTTCTCAGGAAGATTTTTATAAAAGAAACATTGACCTGGCATAGAATCAAATTGTGTTGTGGCTGTATGATCCTTATACAGCAGATTTAACATCACCATCTCATGGTAAGACAATAGAAAGAATATCTAGGATTTTAATAATCAAATTTTTCTATTTATTTTTATATTTCTTGATAATTGCGTCTTTCTTATAAGCTGTATCACAATTTCACGGGCCAAGGTAGAAGTTACACTGCAACTGTAACTACTTTGCAGTCAATGCTTCCTTCCCTCTCCTTTCTGGGAATTTTCCCTTCCACTTAACTAGAGCAGCAGGAAAATCTTAAGAGGTTTTTAACGAGCTAAATCTGTATTCATTTCCAGAATTATAAGCAAGTTGCATTTTAAACTTCCAAATGCGCCATTATCTTTTTTGCAAGTCAACTCAAAGATAATCAAGAGACAATCTTGGTCCACAAAACACTGGGCAAGTATTTTTTTAAATGTCTGTTTGTTACAACCTGTTGATTCCTTTTGCTTCTGCCTTTAATAGATAATTAATTGCATGTTAACTTCAGTTACTGCTTTTTTGAAATTTGAAAAAAACGAAACCCAAACCAAAGAAAAGCTATACATCAGTAGTTTCATTTTAGTTCGCTGTGTTTTAAAGAATTAAAAATGAGACAGTATGATGGCTAAATGAAAGGTATGTAGACAGACTACATTAGTACACAGTACTTTGTAGAGAAAAAGCAATATTAAACAAAAGGTTGATATTTTTTGTTCATTTAAGAAACACTAAGATCAAGGTAGAATATAATTTTTTTCTCATTTAGAGGGTTCCCTAAAATTATTTTGTGTCACGTATTTCTGGGCCACTTTTTTCCATACAGCAACTTAGAAAATTTTTGGCATTGTTATATTGAGAAGCAACAGTAAAACTTGCAACGTGTGTTTCCAAGGAAGTTGGCAAATTCCATTAGGTTTCATTAAAGGCCCAGCTCGCATTAGCAGATACACCCCAGCAGGCAGACAGATTCCACTACTGGGAAGCCTGGCGGCCACCAGGGGTGCTGCTGGCCAAAGTCCAGTCCAGCAGTGCCCCAACTGTCCTCCAAGGCCCTGAAACACCCCACACTGGTGGTGTCACAGCTCGGAGAAGCAGCTGGTGAAGAAAACATACCAACAGCAGCATGGCTTAACTGCATTCAAAAAAGTCAGGTGTCTATAATCCTTTGAGCTACGATTTTATTGTGAATACACACATTCTAAGATGACAATTGGCATATTGCACTAGCTCCAGCTAGTGCAATTTTTCAACCAGTATTATGAAATAAAAACAAATATTTGCCCAGTAAATATCTGCTATCTGTATAAAAGATAACTCTAAGATAAGATTTCAATGTTTTAATTAAATCAAAAATCATAAATATTGTATCAACATTACTTTTTGAAAAAAATTTTTGGAAAATAATATGAAGAAAATTACTTCTGAAGAAAATTTTCTCCTTTCCAATGCCATTTGGCACTGAGATTTACTGAGATAACCCGGTGCAGAAACACTGCTAAAAAAAAGTCAGAATTTTTGATGTTATTATAGGGTTGATAAATTAGGCCATGAGCGAGCTGGGAAAAGAAGAAGTAACATAATGCAGATCTTATGCAAACTGAGAAAAAGTGTGGCCATAAGACTTAGGCCCTGAAGAAGCACATACATCTGGATCTTGTAGAACCAACATGCGTCTGACTTCTTTGTCTCCACAGATTAAAACTCAATATGCTTAACTGGGTTTTAATGGGCTCACAAGCAATATAACTTTAATCACTATAAATGTTAGTACAAATATTCTACAACCACTTTCCTGTCATTGTAAAGAAGCTCTGTCCTGGAATAAAGCTTTGTGAAGTGCTTAAATTAACATCAGCGATCCTCTTTCTTAAATCAGTTCAGCGATGAAATAGAAGTTGATTTTTACATACTCCTCACAATAGCATTTTCATTCAAATCCATTTTTTCAAAGATGAAATACTGTAGAAAAAAAGAGATTATAACTCCTTCTTCCACTGTACCAATTTAAGAGTCAATTCAACAAAGTATTTCAGCATATGCTCAAATTAATCACTTGAATATATCCAAATGAGACGAGAAAGATTTTAGCAACCAAATAAAGCACAGGACTATTCATGTACTTTTTTAAAAGCTATTTTCTGACTTGCAGTCACAAGCAAGCAGGAAAAAAAAGATTGTTACTGCAGATGAGGGAGCTTAAGCTTCTATCAGGCATAGCAGTATTAGAATCTCTAATTGAATGTATGTCCATATGATGACAATCTCCCAGCACCCATAAAGCTCTTGGCTCATCACCTTTTCATTAAACAAGTGACCCCCACTGTTCTTACATTTTCACACTCCCTATAATGATTATCCATGGAGTTACCTAATGAAGTATAAATGTCTCATATGCAGCATCTTCACACAGTAACAATAATGAGCAGTACAGGAGTATCTTGCTAAAAATTGTTCGGAAAGTGAATTTATAGTAACAGAGAACCAATTTATTCTTCTGGCACTAAAAGCCCTAAACACAATGAAACTTTGGTATACTTTCTTTCTGAGGTAGACCAAAGGTTCCTCTTCACAATACACGGGACCACTATTTTTAGTAGACGCATAGCAGGAGGCAGCTTCTTGTTGTGCTTTTCAAAGAATGATCAGGTTCTCTTTCTGCTCAGACCTGATTCATCACCTTCACTTTTGGGGCTCAGGAAAAATCTCTCCTCAGCTTTTGTGGTCAAAGACTTGTCTTCATTTTGGCTATGCAGAGGGCATGAACAGATGACTGCTGTTAGCATGGCAATAATAAGCTAGTCAAGGAGCATACTACCATGTCACGAGCCCTTAGCCACCCAAAGCAGAACAAGATTACCTAATACTCCATGAGCACTGAAACAATGAACCTTTTCTCTTCTGTACTGCTAGAAAACACCAGTTTGTACATGATCAGCTTACAGATTTCAATGACTAAAGCACTAAGTGATTGCTATGGAATGACAGATAACTATGGGGCAGCAACTTACTGAGTATCTAGTTCCTTCCTAGATGTTTTAACAATGTCTTTCTAATAATCTGATACTACATTACGGTATTACAACACATACACCTGCATCAGAGGATGTAACATATTCACAGAAAGGTAACAGTTTAAATGTTGTATAGTTCTCTACTTCTATGTATTATGTTTTGTTTGGGGACTTGGTTGTTACCGGTTTTTTAAAAATTATTATGCCACTCCAATTACATTTAAATACTAATTACATTTTATTGGAAAACCCAAACCAAGCTCAGGTAAATGTAGGCCTAAACAATTTCTACATATATATTAATTTCCAAATACAGAACAGATGATACATAAACAGCAAATAAGTACTATAAAAATATAGGGGAAGAAGAAGACATCACACTTGCCATCTCAATACCAACTCCTATTCCAGAGTTCCAAAGACAGCATTAGTTATTTTTAGTACTGTCTGGATGAGTGGAGAGCAGTGGATGTTGCGTACTTGGATTTCAGCAAGGCTTTTGACACTGTCTCCCATGATATTCTCCTCAGCAGACTCAGGAAGCTCAGGCTGGACAAGTGAACAGTGAGATGGACTGAGAACTGGCTGAACGGGAATTCTCAAAGGGTCATGATCAGTGGCACAGGGTCTCACTGGAGGCCTGTCATTAGTGGTGTCTTGCAGAATTCAACACTGGGCCCAGTATTGTTTAACTTGGATGAAGGCTTAGAGTGCACACCTCAGCAAGTCTGCTGATGACACAAAGCTGGGAGGAGTGGCCAATACCCCAGAGAGCTGTGCAGCCCTTCAGAAGGACCTCAGCAGGTTGGAGAGATGGGCAGAGAGGAATCATCTGAAATTCAACACAGGCAAATGCAGGGACATGCACCTGAGGAAGAATTACCTCAAGCACCTGGACAGGTACACTCACCTGCTGGAAAGCAGCTCTGAGGAGGACTTGGGAGTGGACAACAGGCTCTCCATGAGTCAGCAGTGCCATTGGGGCCAAAACGGGATCCTGGGGTGCATCAGGAAGAGCACTGCCAGCAGGTCAAGGGAGGGGATCCAGTCCCTCTACTCAGCCGTGGTGAGGCACATCTAGAGTGTTGTGTCCAGTGCTGGGCTCGTCAGGACAACAGACAAGGTGGTCCTGGAGTGAGTCCAGCAGAGGCTTCAAAGATGATAAAGGGACTGGAGCATCTAATGAGAAAAGGCCGAGGGAGCTGGGCCTGTTCAGCATCAAGGAATGACGACTAAGAGGAGACCTCACCCATGTCTGTCAGTGCCTGCAGGGAAGGGTCAGAGCACAGACCAGGCTCTGCTCCATGGTACCAAGTAATAGGACAAGAGGCAAAGGGCAGACACTGATGCACAGGAAGTTCCACCTGAACATAAGAAAGAACTTTACTGTGTAGGTGACTGAGAACTGGAACAGATTGTCCAGAGAGGTCGTGGAGTTTCCCTCACCAGAGATATTTAAAGCCTGTCTGGACATAATACTGAACAATGTGCTCTAGTATAGCCCTGCCTGGGCATGGAGGCTGGACTGGATCCAACAGTCCCTTTCTGCCTTACCCATTCCCTGATTCTGTAATAAGGGTGAAGGATATGTAAGTGATCCCAGCATCTTTTTCAGGAAACATTTTATCACTAAGTGTCAGCTAGAGAAAGAGTCCAAAAGTATTTCTTTATCTGTAATAATCAATAAATATCCATGACCAGAGAATAAAGAACATTAGAGGTTCTAGTATATTCTGTAAATTACATCTGCAAGCACAAATATCAATGGTCTTCATAATCCCTTATTTTTTTTTAAAGAAAGGCGAGGTCTATTAAAATTAAGTGCATAAGTTCCAACTTTTCCCAAAACATAAATATAGTTACTGGTCTACTACTATCAGCCTCTTCCTGTAAAAAGAAAAAACTACTGGTGCTACGCCCATCTTGTCTGAATAGTCATACCCAATGTTGCAAACTAAAAATACGTGTTTCCCAGTATTTCTTGAAGAAATATGTTTAATTTAGTTTCTCATCAGCTCTAGTGTTTTTCTAATGCCTTCAAAGTACTCCAATAAGCATTATATAGTTTTTATTTAGGAAAATATATATATCTGTAAATCCTACTATGAGCACTTACACTGCGTCAGTTTCATGCTGAACATTTCCTCTTCAAATTTGCTTTCAAAAATTACTTAGGTTACTCGACTTTCTTCCCAAATTTGTCTTTTCCCATAAGAAAAACTTAAATTTTAATAAGTTAAACACAAGGCTCAAATGAAAAGATTACATAAGACATTGCTTGCATAAAACATGAAATAGAATCATGATTATACCCAGTGAAAATGAAGAATCTCACATTTAAGTTGTTAAAGCCATGGGACACTACAAGCTATTCAAGGCAGCTCTTTAATAAAACATGAAGGGCTTATGCCATTTTGCCTAGCTCAACTTGTAATCTCTAAAAAGCTCTTTAGGTTAATTACATCTAAATACCATTTTTTTTCCTGAGAAATTACAGAAGTGATACACAATATGTAAAGAAAAGAAGACGGCCTGTTTAATGCCCTACTAATATCCTAAGGCTCTAACAATAATTACACAGAAGTACTGTGAACCAGAATTTATGAGGCTAATCACTGCCTGAAGCATACATTACAGGATAGTTTCTTTAAATGCTACTGTTGGTTATGTAATACCCACTATAGCCATCGACTCAGTTATATGAAAATAGAAAAAAAGAAGCTGGTATATGAAGATAGATAAAATAATTTACAGGTATCCTTGCCTGAATTTTGGCAGGCATGTGAGTGTCTCAGGAAGTTGCAGGGCTCTATTTTAGAGCACCATGATACATTTAAAATTAATTTAAAAACAAAACAAAACAAAAGCTCAAAAATGGGTAGAAACTGATCTGGATTTACTAATAAAAAAACAAGAGAAGAGTTTTGTACAGTAATATATTAATTAAATACTTCCACGAATGCTCAGAATGTGCATATAGTAACTATGGAAAAACTGAATATTTTTCAGGAATAGCAGTCAGATGAAATTACCCATTCTACACATCTGAACAAGTCTGTATTAACAAACTCTTGAGCTCTGTGGCACAGTACCAACAGTCAGTCTGTGGATATTCCTTCCTCCCAGAAGACACTACTACTACTTTCTGAACTAGCTGCTGTTCAACTTAGCTTGTCTTAGTATAGAGAGGTTAGCAGTTATAAACTCAAGCAGCTATTGAAATCCTGATATAAATGGCAAGCAATTCTAAAACTTGTGACACAAAGATCCTACAAAACAATTCCTTTTTCTCAGGATTTTCAAACAGCAGCACAGTTCATAACAATGAAATAACTGCACTAAATCAATATGAAATTTAATAACTATCTAACACAGCCGTATCATTTATCAGTCATGGTCACTTTATTTATTAAGTATTTTACATGGTCCCCCACAACATCCTTCTCTCTAAATGAGAGAGAAATTAATTTGATGGGTGGACTGTTTGGTGTATGAGGAATTGGCTGGACTGTCATATCCAAGGGCAATAGTCACTGGCTCAGAGTCCCAGCAGGCATCAGCGACAAGCGGTGTAAAGAAGAGAAGGCTCCAGAGAGACCTTACTGTGACCTTTCAGCACTAACGGGTGCTTACAAGAGAGACATGGACAAACTTTTCAGCCGGACTCTTATGATAGAACAAGGGCTAATGGTTTTGAAGTAAGAGAGGGTTCATTCAGAGATAAGGAAGCAGATTTTAGAGTGAGGGTGGTGAAAAACTAGCACAGGTTTGCCAGAGAGCTGGCAGATGCCCCATCCCTTGAAGCACTTGAGATCACATTGGACAGAACGCTGAGCAATCTGATCTGGTTGAAGATGTCTCTGCTCATGGCATGGAGGTTGGACTAGAAGTCCTTTAAAGGTCTCTTCCAACCCAAACCATTCTGTGATCTTCATCTGCACTTGTCTGCAAGGTGAAGGACAGGCTATGGAACAGCTGGGTGGGAAAAAGTTCTGCAGAAAAGGACTTGGTGTCTTGGAGAGCAGCAAAATGCACATGAATCAGCAGTGCACTCAGGCAGCAAAGAAGGTCAACATTATCCCCCCACAATGGTCTGGGGCTGGAGCACCAGCCCTGCTGAGAGGCAGAGGGGCATTTTCGGTCTGGAGATATGGTTTGGGGGCACATAAAGCAGCTTACCTGTACCTGCAGGGTCATCAACAAGACAAAGTGAGGTTCTCAATAGTGATGCATGCTGGGAGAATGAGGAAAAAAAGTGTGTAATTTGAAACAAGAGTTTCAAATTGGATGTCTGCTTCAGACTTTTTCCTCATGAGGACTACCAAGCAGTGGCACAAAGAGGTGCAGACCTCATCCTTGGAGACTTTGATATTTAACTGCCCTGCTCTGGGCTCACAGCTGATCCTGCTGTGAGCAGGGGAATGGACTAGAGACCCCCTGAGGTCCGGGCTGAATGATCCTATTCTAATGATATTGTTTGTAGCAAGCCAGTGGTTTCTGGAAAATTTAAAACATGTCATTTACAATCTGGGGGGAAAAAAAAAAGCAATCAGAGCTCACTTTCCTTTGTAATTCATTCTAAGCCATACTATTTAAATTGTATTTCATTTCAGATGTAAATGTCTATTCTCAAATGCAAGTTATTTCACTCTTATTTACAGATTTTAAAATGTTACCAGCTGTTATCTTGAAATTCTTCTACACTTTTTTTGCAAGTCAATTGTCTTTGAATTTTTTTGAGTTGTAAGACCATATTCCTTTACTTTAAAAATATTAATATGGGAGCTGTTTGTCACACTGTGATATTATCTTTTTAAAGGTATACGCAAAGATTAAATAAGTTTCTTTACCCCAGTCCTTTTCAACAAATGCTGTTCTGCTATGCTTAGATAGCGTGAGTTCATTTCACTCTTCATAATCCCTAAATCTGTTTGAGAATCATTACTCTCAAAGGTGCAACTCTTTTCCCATTGTGCAGGTATATTCTGCATTCTATGCTCCTAAATAAACAATTTTGTATATGGCTATACTGAAATGCACTTTTCCCAGCATGATCTTAGTTCACCAAAATAACCTAGATTGCTTGGCATCAACTGTCTATCTTCAGTGTTATTTACTATCTCTCTCCTTCTTGCATCACCCAAAGATGTCAACAGCTGTAATTTTATATACGCCTAGAAGATATACATACAAATAACAAATGACTGCTGATCTCTCCCCATCTCTTTCAATATATGACACCAGCCTAGGTTCAAATTAAGAAACCAAAATGCACAGAAAAAGTAAGAGTAAGATTCTAAAGTGAAAGAAAGATGATACTAACTTCATTCTGAGGGATATAAAAATTGGATTTACAAATATGAGCTAGACTAGTCTTCAAATTTATGAATAAATAAATATTTCTTAGCCCCTCTTTTGCTGCTTGAGAAAGAAATGAATGTTACAAGACTGCCCAGGAAGAAGAAACTTCCCATGAAATCAAGCGTTATGTCCCTTACAGTGGAATACTACAGCTACAAATCTCAACTTCTGTTAAGTATTAGAGAGTTCCCTGTGCTACAGCAGCAAATGACGCATCCTGACCTCTTTCTCCAAGTATTTAACAGATTCTTATTCCTTTTCCCTGGAAGAACAGCAAATATAAAAAATGAATACAGTAAATCTCAAATCCATAAAATACTGTATTTATAAATAAATGATACTAGACTCTACTCCACTTAGTCTTTTTTCATTATATTAAAAAGAATCCTGCAGAGTTACAAATACTGCAAGTCTGATGTATGGTAGCAGATGCTTAAATATTAAGACAGATACTCAAATAGTGAGATACTGAAATATAGCTTAAATTCAATTCCCAATTTATACAATGAACAGTTTCTCTTCACTTTATCTGTGCTTTTAATTAGTAGCCCTTAAAAAGTAGTCCCCTTCTTATTTTGCAAAGGAATAAATGGGGTCACTGAGAGATTAAAAAAACAAAACAGTAACAGTAAAGCCTATATAGCACTCAACTCTGATACCTTACTCACAGGGCTATACAGTTTTCAAAAGTATCTCGTGTTTCTAAATTTTTTTTAACCAGTTTATTATGCAAACAAATACATAATGTTTCATTCTTTTTCTTAAGTATAAAACTAATTCTGCTTTCCATAGAGGCTGATGCTAAAAATAAAATCTCTCTGCTTCATGTACTTGCTACCCAGTGTGAAACTAATTAAAACTTTAAGATTCAACTACTCTTTCATAACTTTAGAGCATATGTTATTTAACAAAAAATATTTAGCAAAATGTGTGGGTCAAACTTCAACTACTGGCTATCACGCACAACACTGTTTCAGACTGTGAATTTCAGTGTCTCAATCTATCAATCCCTCCTTGAAAGTCCAGTATATCCATTATCCTGCTCTGTGTATCAAGAGCTCAAGACAAGCACGGCAGGTATCCAGGTTCTTTGCTGAACTCAGAAACACACTTACATAATGGAAAATTTTTTTAAAAGGTCAATCAAAGCCTCCAAACAGCAAATAGTCTACATATTCTGACCTATCAAGGTTATGAAATGACAATCAGTTCAACAGCTTCCATCTTGTCCCTTGTTTTCCCCACAACAGAGAAGTGCCAAGGTCACAATCATTTCAAGCCCAGGCTCAATTCTTCTCCTTGCACTTTTCCCTCCACTGTTTTTCTAGAGCTTTCTGCTGGAAGTACAAGGTTTATCTGCCTGAATGTTTGACTCTGTAATCAGATGATAGACATAGGACAAATGGAATAAACAACTGCAGTTTCACTTGCAAAGTAAATCAACACAAACATAAATATCTAGACATAGAATCTAGCCCAACATACTATCAGTTTATTCTTTATTTTGAAAAATAAGCAGGAGAGGTGAGATGAGACCTTCACTCCACTCCCCCTTCACGTTCACAATATTGCAATCCTGAGGCATAGCTCCCACTAATACCAGCTCTATTAGATCTCATCAGATTTTTTTTAAATCAGAACAAAGACATAAACAAAATCAAAAAATGATGATATCTAGAGATACACAGAGTTTGGAAACAGAGATGATCGTGGTCCAGCTACCATGGATTTGTGCTTTCAAGAAGATTTCCCCATATCCTTAGAAAGAAAGTCCTCAAAAAAAATCTTCATTGCTTGGAAAAAATGTTGGTTCAAATTAAAACAAATTATGGGATGCTGAAATAAGCTAAAAGCCTAAGCTCAAATCTAATATACCAAGGGCATGTTGTAGAAGAATACACGAAGAGCCTATTAGGACTCGCAGTCAGTGTTCCTTTTGAATTATGCCTATCTACATACCTGGATAAGAAAAATCAGTTGACTGTTCTTCTGGGCCCAGCCACGAGCAGCTGTCTTCTGTTACTTTTCTACGCCCTCTTTTTAAACATGGTGTATTGGTAGTTGCTGTTTTGTCTTCCAGGTATTTTTGATACCTTCACAGCTATGAATATCTCTGTGAGTACCTCCAGCAAGTGGGTATGTATCCCAAAAGCAATTCATCTTTCAACGGTACATTTCCTATGTCCATATTTCCTGTGTTCCTATCATATGTTAATAAAATAACTTTTTATGTTAAAGGCATAATTGTTAAGTCAATTTCTAAATTGCTTTTTTTAAATTAATATTGATTCAATGTCCCAATTTGACATACACACAGCTCTGTTAGGTGGTTCTTACTGTGGTCTGAGTGAGAACCTTTTTTTTAGAGGTAGAATGAAAGACTCAACTTTTCTATTATGGTATTTCCAGGTATAAATACTAATAAAAAACCACCCTTGTTTTGTTGATTATTTGAATAAGAACAAAATTTGCACATAAAATCTTACCATACCCTGACAGTCCTTGAAACATTTTTTGAATAAAACCAATTTCTTAGTGCAAAGCACATCTTCAGGCCAACTTACAGAAACTTAACCACACTTAATACAGCTGTCAGGACTGTACTTACACTGAATTATTCTTGTAACTGACCTCTGTTTTATGCTTGTATCCTGATGAGGACCAAGAGTGAAGAAAAAATGCAGGGAAAGAAAAGAAAGTAGAAAAAAGAGTGTCATGGTTAGGATACCACTGCACTCATTTGTATATGTACTATACCACCTAACTGAGCGTAAGTATTTCAATAGTTGATATTACTACATTTGTTAAAGTTGATGTCAACACTATAGCAGCTTTTGTAGCTAAGGATCTTTTTCTGTTGCTCATCATCTCTTAACTATGTAAAAATAAAAGGGTCAAATTGGACTCTGGCATATCCATTTCTATTCATTAAAGCAGCCAGGTTTTACTGCACACAAATCTTGAGAAACATGAGACAATGAAAGAACATGCAATTAACAGGGAGTACTTAAGGTTATCTCTACTCAGCAGCACCAAGTGCCTGTAATAGAGCAAGTCTGCTGTAATTCCATGAAAGATAAGATTTATATATCCTAGCACTTGTGTTATACACTGATGAACAGCATAAAATTGGCATAATGGTTCTTCAGGGCTACAAAACTTGTTTTCTTTTGCAGTTTAATTGACAATGACTAGATTGACCTTTTCTCTATAATTGTAACTACAGTAGGGCAATTAGACAAATTGTCACCTCTAACGTTTCCCACATATAATATGCAAAAGCAGAAGTACTGGATTCTTAATCACCTTTTCATGCTGATGTTACAGCAGAAAAATATTTTACACTTGCATACATGAGTGAAAGATGGAGTGAAAAAATTTGTTTAAATCATATATTTCAATGAATGAAAAGTGACAACTATGTTAGAAATACTCTAAATCCTCCAATCTTCCAAATACTGTGTCCTAAATAAGCATTTGTGTCCTTCACTATTACCATAATAATACCTTTTTCCTGACAAGTCACACTTTCACTTATATTTCAGCTCACTTAGAGCCCCTGTACTGTAAGAAGTAGAAGAAGTAGTAAACTAGATACTTTTATACAGACATTCCAAAGCACCTGTGCATATCAAAAATACTCAGCAGTTCATAACAGTTGGATTTTACATCAGATAATTCAGTATTAGAGCTGTCTCCTTGTTTTTCATTCCCTCTTCCTCTTCTCTGCAGGTATTTACTGTCACCTCCAAAGACGAGGTGACACAATAAAAACCACAAAACTCTTTGTGCTGTGCTACTATTCAAAATGCCTGTGATTGTTAATGGGAAATTGTAGGTTGTCTTGTTTTAGGAATGGATTACTTCACAAGATAGAAATGCACAGCTACCAGCAATGTTGAAAAACAGCCAAATTAATCTCTTGTAGTATGTGTAAGTGCTACTACGATTTGAATCCTGTTTTAAAAAGTAATGTTACAATTAGCTTGGGAAAACTGTATCAGTTTTTTAAGACTAAGTTCATAATATAGACTTTACAATATATCACTAAATTTCATCTAGAGTAGGGTTTGATCTTAATGTCTAAGTCTGGACACTGTACATTTATCAGTAAAACTTCTCTTATGTTCAAACATACAGCTTTTATGGAAGATTCTGTAAAAAAATTCACTTTGATGTTCCTGAACAAACTCTGCATAACATGCATGAATATATACCTTTATATATACAGACATGACCCATTATTCAATATTTCAATGCAAAAAATATCTTGACATTTCAGGAAAAATTAAAGTATTCCATTGAATGATTAAACTTTTATAGAGAAAATTGTAAAACATCATCTCACTGTATGCATTTGTTGAAGAATTTCTGTTTCCAAAAGGGGAGGGGCTTTGTGCAACTTTTGTTTCCAGACATTTACAAGCACAGCATTATTGAAAATTGGTTTTTAATTCGAACATAGCTGGGTTACCTATGTAAACTATACCACCAGTGTATTTTAAAATACTCTATGTGGAGAGCTAATGCTCAGCCAAAGTACCTAAAAATTACTTCTTTTTCTTGTAGCCCTTTTAAGATGTAGTTGAACAACATATATGAATCTTATATGAGCATATGACTTGCTATAATAAGTTAATTTGATGCAAGTTTCTAGTTAACACCACTGTTCTCACGGCACTTGCTGAGAAAGACTAATTCTGACAGGCGATAGGCAGTATATGAAAAAGGGCGAGTGTTTCTAAGGTCTTCTCTCCTGATAAAATGAGCAGCATAATTTGCAGTCTCAGAGAGGCATTACACTGCTCTGCAATACCTTTTTAACCCTTTGAATGCTGAAAATAATGATGTAAAATGAAGCTTGAAAGGGAAGTGCAATAAATAGTTTGCTGAAATAAAGCTGAAGGTCTAGTGACAAATTCTAGCTCTAAAATCATTTTTTGAGTCCTTGTGCTAGGACCCGGGGACTGCGAAAATATGTGTTGGAAATGTCTAATCACCTGACCTATATTAATGTGTTAATGAGACTGTAAATGAAAGGACCAGAGATTAGGAAAAGATCTAGAGAAGAATAAAACCCTGCAATCTGTTATACTTCTGTCCTAGAAGTTTCCATTTTGGCAGCCAATAAAAAAAAACAATGCTTCAGGAAGGTTTTTTTAAAGGTTTATCATTCACTTACAGACACTTATAATGCAAAATTCTGGAAAACTATTTTATGAAAAAAGGAAAAATAAAACCAGCTGAAGCTCCACATATTCCTTTAACTTCTAAAAGGTTCATGTTTTATCTTAATGTATGTTACAGTACAGTAGTGTACATTCATTGTCTTGAGGTACTTGAAGCAGTACTTGAAAAGACCAATCTATCCATAGCTGTTTAAAAAATAAATATTAAATTCCAATTTTTATGTGTTCTGATCGGTATGCTCATAAAAAAATGGCTACAGCAGTGAAAATTCAAACTCTAACTTTTGTACTGCTTTTTACAAAAACTGTGGCTTTCACATTGCTTCACCTTATTTATTTCATAAAACTCACAGGTGTTCAAATTAATAGATATATGACTATATCACCATTTAGACGAGGGCTAATCAGGAAACATCTTTGCAAACTTCATTCAGCAAATATTTGACAATATTGACTACAAGGATACATTTATTATACGGAAGAACAATTAGTCAAAACAATGTTACAAGCAAAAATAAAAGCTTATGTGCTACTGAAAATTCTTCTAAAATGCTTGTTTTACAATTTGACCTGAAGTGTTTAGGCACATTTCTAACAGCCCTCAATTCTGTAGTAAGATTTTTTCAAAACACAACTATGTTTTAATTAGAAAATGAAATCTGTCAGGGACAGCAAGGAAGAATGTTTATTACAGCACTCCAGGATAGTAACATATAGTAACCAGGATAAACAAAACATCTTTTAGAAGAGAATGACAAATGAAACCCCTCATAGTAGGAAGTTTTATGCTTTTGCTTAGACCACATGTTTAGAACAATTGTTTAGCACCACAGGTAAGGAGATACATGAGTGAGCTATTACAAAAAACCTACTTTTTACTTGTAATTTCAATTCTCTTCTTTTGACTTCTGAATGCTAAATGCAAAACCAAAACAAACCCAAACCAACATTATTTTTCTTGGAAGTTTATACAGTTCTAAAACAGAAAAGATTTTTGGGGTTTTATGCTGAATTGAGGGTTGAATATAACCTGAAATTTCTGAGCTACTCTTGCTATTATGTAAAATCAAGAGTGCCCACTACAGGCATTTCCAAGCTGCAATAATTATTGGCAGTTCTGTTGCTACTGTCATCAACGAGAGACCAGAAAGAGGCAGGAAAGCAGTGCAAATGGAGACCACTGAGCACAACTAAGTTACACAGAATGTGTTTTCCTTTTTCTCTGGTTGTGCCAGGAGAGTCTAGAATCATTTAAAATTCCTGACACGGTCTCCCAGGCCAGAAGATAATTAATGGATGAAAGCTCGACCATGCACTTTTTATTTGTACCCTGCTGAAATGCTAAAGGATGGCAAAAATTTTCTAAGCCAAATTCTGCTGGCTAATAATTATTATGTCTGAAAGTAGAAATGCGACTACAGTTTGCAATACAGATTAGAGAAACACTTTCTTTAAGCAAGCGTAGCAAATAGATATATATTTCATACATGCATGAAATATATCACATGTGTGAGAAAAGGCATTCTCTCAATGCAGTCTATGTCAAAATTTAAAGGACCACTTTAAAAGAAATCAAAACCACTACATACAGATGTGTAAAATAAGAAACCACTGAAAACTATCAGCCAAAAAAAATACATAGATTGGGAAAAAAAATAGGGCCACACAATCCTGAAGGTAAGACCTTCTGCTTTAAGCAATTTATTCACAGTAGGTAAGTATTTTCAGTATCTGAAAAAACTGAATAAATATTTGAATGACATCTGACAGTCCTTACGTAGTAACATTTTGTACACTTCTCAGCCTAACAAGCAAATTGTTATGCCTTGTTGATAAAAAGCTCCCAAGAGCAGCACGGAAAAGCAACTTATGCAACAGAAAGGTATCTAGACTTCGTGAGTAAAATTTACCTGAATCGATTCAAGTAAGGACATAAATATTTCAAGAGTGAGTATCTTCTCACTGACAATCAAAACCATGAAAAAAAAAAAAGCTTTTTATATCCTAGGTCAATCAATGTATGACTTATAAACATGTTGAAAATATGTTGGAATGAATGTATTTTATATACCAAGCATAGAATTAATTAAGGACTATAAAAGACCGTTTGTCTCCTGTTAGTATTGTGCAAATCATATTTATCTCCTAAATTTACTCCTCCAATCCAGTATGGTTGGATTTTTTTTCCCTTTTATATTAGCTTATGCTTGATTTTCCAGATTTAAATAAACTGTACATCTTCAGTAGCATTATAAAGGACTTTCAAGGAGCTTAGAAACATGAATTGGCAGAAGTGCCAATATAACTAATAAAGTTAAGCTAATAGCAACATGTATCAGGAAAGAATCAAAGGACGGCAGAACAATTAACAGATAATCCACTGTACACATCTGTGAGTTTGAAATTCAGTTTTATAAATTAAATCCTGTTGTTCAACAGTAGATGGAGAACAAAAATTAGCCTTTGGATTCTGTTCTATTCTGCAATGGGCAGGGCCCACAAGCAGCTGATTAATCTTTCTGGCAGCCAGGTTTTTCAGATGCTGTATGCAGCCTCAGGTTTTGAAACAAAGAGTTTAGCATCCCCAACTCCTGGTAAAGTCTAGCTGAAATGAAGTGTGGCTCCAACAAAAGAATACTACTGATATGTTATTTTTCAAGCAACAAATTATAGTAACCCAGGCTTAGAAACTTGCCTAGATGTAACTCTTAAGACTGCTCTAAATCGTCCTTAGGTCTTAAGCCTTCCCTAAACAGGAAGCATTCATTCATTCAGCACCTTTAGCAGACCTACTCATATGCAAAAATCTGCTATCACCCATCCAGAAAATACATAATATATGTATGGGTACATTTGCATACAAAAAATGAAATAAAAAGGTAAAAGAATAAACTTCAAGATACATTCTTTTTGAAAGAAAAGTAACAAAGTATAAATAATATCAAAACCATTCTGAAACTGTAACTTTACTGATCTCGAATAACAAGTGTAAGGTGTACTTTAACATACAAACTTTTTTGTGTGAAACCAGATGAATCGTGTATGGCTTGTTATTTTGCTGACTTCTATACAATGTTCATTTAGAAGTAGATCTGTTAATTTTGCCCGAATGGAATTAAAGTATTAATCAGTAATGACTTGTCATTTCTGTTTGTGAAAACTCATTTTCTAAAAGTGTACAGAAGACAAATCTATTTCTTTTACTATTCACAGACTTTAAAATGCTTCCCAGGTAAGTTAATATTTCATTGCAGCTTGCCTTCCCTCTGTCTGTAGGAAACTTAAGGAAGAAGTTAGGAAAACACTACAGGCAGTGGTATGTGATCTCCAGACGATCCTTTTTATTAGGAGAACTTTTCATTTACTAGAGATCCATACACTTCATTGAAAACACCTCTACTAATGACAAGCTGGCAGGTCTTGGTAAATCTGGCTGGCTACATATCAAGAGGTAACACGATTTGCTTTCTCAGTGGAAAGAGAAGTACTACTGTATAGAACTAAGTAGATCCAAGAAAGCAAAGGTGGCTCTTTCCCTGTGTAAAAGTAAGCAGCTAAGCACAGATGGGATTTTCATTAGAAATAATGATCATGTCAAAGGCAATAACCACCTACAAAAATGTTCTAAGGTAGATCAGAAAAAAACATGAAAATTTGACATACAAAGCACTAAGTGATGTAAACTAGTTTTATTTTAACTCTATCCTTTGGAAAAAGGATAGAAAGTCCCATTCGCTCTCGTTCTCTCTCATGCTCTGGGAGGTGTTGCCAAGGTCAGGGGAGATGACAACAAACACAGAAAACAACCACTGTCTTTGGAAACAATGTTTTCAATTTTTTGCTGCAAGGGAGCAGACTACAGATCTCAGTCTGGAGTGACTGGAACTTGGCAAATTTGTTCCAATGTACAGTATTTGGAATTGCTCTTAACTCTGACTACCACAGACTTACAACCATCTGCTAAATGCCACAGGCTATTTAAATTAGGCTTAATCAGATAAAGTCTGAAGGGGAGGGAAAATTAAGACAAGAAATAAAACAGAGTAGAAGGAGGTAATTGATACTGAAAAGACATGGAAAAAATGAGGGCAAAACACAAATTTTTCCCACTCTTCGCTATAAGCAATAACAACAATGATGATGATATCAATGTACCTCACATTCCTTGTGGACCTTCTTTACAACTTCCTTGACCAATACATTTTCCAGAATCAGGAGATAACTGTCTGTCCAAACATATCATGACAAACTTTGAAAAATCAGAAGCAAGCAAGGAAGATGGCTGCTATGGTGAACTTCACTTTGTCTATTTCCATCTACCTTAACAACCAAAACACAAACTATCAGAAAAGGTTAGTATGAGAGTCAGAGAACGGTTAAGTTTGGAAGAGGCCTGGAAGGCAACTAGAATCCTTGTCTCTAAGGAGGAAGACTCCACAGCCTCTCTGGGCAGCCTGTGCCAGTAGTCAGTCACTGTCGCAATCTGTTTTCTGATGTTCACAGAGAACCTCCTGTGTTTCAGTGTTTGCCCATCACCTGTCACCGGGCGCCACTGGAAAGAGCCTGACTCTGCTCTCTTTGCACCCTTGCTTCGTGTGTTTATGTCCATTGAACCCTCTGTTCCCCAGGCTGAACAGCCCCAGTTCTCTCAGCCTTGTCCTCACAGGACAGCTGCTCAAGTCCCTTCATCATTTTATGGTCCTTTGCAAGACTCTATCCAGTATGTCCATGTCTTTCTTGTACTGGGGAGGCCAGAAATGGACACAGCACTCCCAGCATGCCAGAATGGCAGAAATTATAAAAGTTATAAATGAGGTATAAATGTTTTTGACAGTGAAAAATTCAGGCTATATTTAATGAGTGGGCTGTCTGTATAGAACTGTGAGGCCTGGGAAGACTCTGCCCGTCTCAAACAAGCCAGCTGACTCCTAGCTCCCTTCAGGCACATGGAGGTGGGTATTTACCAGTTTCTTCCTTACTCCATGAAACTGAAAACTAGATGCATGGACTTCACCATGGTTCTGAAAAACAGCAGATCACAATCACAAAGTATGAACAGAAGTTTGTAAGATTTCAAACACAGAGACACAGTTTTAGCCTTTTTAAACTTTTGTTCTTTGTGTTGCTCACTTGTTTTTCACTGACTATACCCTACAGGCATCATCATGATCACCACTTTAAGTTACTGCTTATTTTCCTCATTACATTATTAGGGCACTTCCAGAACTACCAAGTTATCCATTCTGTCAGCTCAACTTCTACTTCATCACTGTCTTCCTCTTCAAGCTGACTACAGCTTCTCAGAGGTACATTAAATTCCCATATCCATTACAAGTCAGTACCTGTTGGTTAATCTTGAATTCTAAACACAAAATACCCCTACATTTAACACCACAGAAAATTCAGAATACACCAGCCTTCTTTGGTTTTAAAAAAAGAAAAGCAGGGATCACTGAGTAACCTGACCAGGATTGAAGATAATTAGTGTGCAGCATCTTTCCTGTTTATATGATTACACGATCCCACCATAAGATGAGTTTGTGCTCACCCACACATATACAAAGAAAAAAACACCCACAAATTGCAAAATTTTTCATTTTGGGCTTAGAACCCATGCAGCAGGAAACAGCCTAAAGCAAATTTAGAACATGGTTATGTTCCTTTTGAATAGTATTTATACTGGATATACGGACAGACTCTAAACAATACAGTCAGTGCAGTAAATCATTGGGACAGCCATTCCTTTTTCTCTCATCTTTTCAAGTACTGTGTCTATTCTGACTGCATGGTGAATTATAGGTTGCAACCTCACAATATAAGAGTAATTGCAATAAATAAAGACTACATCATCTTTTCTGAGCCTTAGTAGGCTGGATTTTTTTATTTTTCTGTACTACTTTAAATTATAACACGGGAAGTATTTTATCTGTACAAAAGTGATATATATACACAAAACCTTTCAGTTTTCATGATGCACTGAGGAATCAGATTTATAACACACTGTCATTTCCATGCCTTCAGGGAGCATTGCACTTCCTTAATTTCTGTAAGGAATGTCATACAGAAAATCATCAAGCCACATTTTGTGTCAAGTCTGCCATTTTTAATTATTAGCAACCAAGTTTAAGAAATTTCTCCTTTGGTTTAACAAGTGCATACCCATCTCCCAGAATTTTTTTTTATGTCACAACTCATAAAATTGTTTAGGTTGATGCTAGTCCCTTGCACTAAATTACCAACTAATCACAGGAGATATTTATCATCTCGAGTTTTTTACATGAGAATTGTCAGACTTAATCACCCTCCTCATATTTTCACTATTTACAGACCTTCATTTATCATATATTTCAGCAGTGTGACAACAGTGGACCATTATCCCCATTTTTCAAGTATGTTAAGGCAGATAAAAGCATGGCAAATCATGACAAGAGCTTGAAAGTTTTACTTTCTCTCTGATAACATCCATTTCCACCAAAAAATGGTTCCTAAAAAACTATTTATTTTAATACCAGTTATAGAGATAAGCAGAATTAGCAGGCTAAAGCCTCAATGAATGGAAAGTTACACTTAATTATAAAAAATGTATTTTGGTTTTTATCATTGGTTAAACTCTGCAGATGGTACAAGAGTGATCTGTTCTAATCAAATGTTTGTAAAAATTAATTTCTTTTATAAGAATGCTGAAGAAGCAGTTCCCAGAAGCCTTTATAATGTGGGTTCAGGGCACATTAATAGAAGCTGAAAGGATGACTAACACTGATAAGGTTAGTGATTTGGGAGATAACTGCTGAGATATGTGTGGAATCATACCCCACATTCTTTTTCCCCTGCACTGAGGAGTAACAAAACATTTAAAACAAAGATACCCAGAATGGCACAAATATATGGCCACTGCTTGATTCTGCAAGAAGTTCATCTTGCACTCTGAGGTGTAAGGTGCCATTCTCACACAGTACTGCACAATAAGAGCAAAACTAAACTATTTAACACTTC
Source organism: Dicrurus megarhynchus (assembly GCA_013399195.1). Lineage (NCBI taxonomy): Eukaryota > Metazoa > Chordata > Aves > Passeriformes > Dicruridae > Dicrurus > Dicrurus megarhynchus. The sequence goes on from VXAD01007403.1 coordinate 772,450, forward strand.
ACTGAAATAAGATATGAGTGAGAACTCCCAAGTCTACCAAAGGAAATACTGCAGCATGAATGCCACCTCAGTGTTCACAGAATTACAGAAACTGAGCTGTGGGGGATCCATGCTTGGAGCACTCTGTTCTTTATGAACTGTACTCCATGGAAAAGACCCACACTGGAGCAGTCCTTGAAGAACTGCAGGCCATGGGTAGGCTATAGATTGGAGCAGATTTTGCAGGAGAGCAGGGAAGTGTGGGAAAGGGTGGTAAGAATACCTTAGATGGCTGCCAGGTGCATAGTAAGCCGCTTCTCAGTAGGACTGGGGGAGAAAATAAGATTAAAAAGGCTTATAGGTCAAGATAAGGATTAGGAGATCACTCGCCACATACACAAAATAGACGTGGTTTGGAGAAACTGATCTAATTGCCAATTAGACAGAGCAGGATAATGAGAAATAAGAACAAATTTGAAAACACCTCACCTGCCATTTCTTCTGGGCAAAGTTTACTTCCAACTCCCTTCTCTCTTCTCTCAGAAAGGGTAAGGGGAATGTGGGCTGCAGTCAATTCACAATATTTTTCTCTATTGCTCCTTTCTTCTCATGCTCTTCCCCTGGTCCTGAGTGGGTGTTTCATCTCACTTTATCCCACTACTCTGGACTAACCACGAAGGGGTTTTTTTTAAATTTATTTTTTCATAATCACTTAAAAAAAAAAGGAACACAAGACCCAGAATTTAAAGCAGGTAAAGAAAATTGCCATGCTTAGGCGAACTCTTTGTCCAACTTCTATGCTTTGTTCTGAATTAAAAAAAAACCCTGACAGTCAGTCTCAAATCATTTCACAAAACATCTGCAGGGTGAAGCAAATTTTCTTCTAAATTTAATTAAAAAGTATGACATTCAAAAGAGTAAGTAATTTTAAAAGTAGAATTGATTTGTGTTACATTATCTAAATTTTTATTGGGTTCAAGTTTTTAATGTAGCTGACTAAACATCTGAAAAATATGCAGAGAACTCTAAGGAGATCATCTTTCGGATAATTCGCAATAGATGAAATTAAATTAGAATTAAGAAATGCTAGTATTCACCTAGAATGATTCATGACAAATATCATAAAAAAGTACAGTTATTTTCTGGGAGACTCTACTATATCCACAAGTCTAGATTATACAAAATTACAGGAATAAGTATCAATGCTCTTGAAGTACATTCCCACTTCAGTCACATCTAAGGTGATGAATACCAAGATCCTATATTAGCATTTTAGTCATCACAGTTAAAACAGACATTTTTGACTAAAGAAAAACATAAGCAAGATGAAAGTTTTGAATTTTTACTTTAGAAGCCATTTCATTAAAATAATTTCCACATCAAACACACAGAGACTTTTAATTTCAGGAGGAGAAAATTTTTTCTCTTATTTTTCCAGAAAATAATTCTAGTGCTCACTAATCTTGCATTTTACTAAACATATGCTGAAAGAACTGAGCTACTACTGTGATGCTCGCATCTGCTAATGAAATATACCAGCAGCTCCGGGAATAAACACAGTGAGCTAATCTCCTGCTGAGATAATCTTCAGCACTGTATCTTCTACCCACAATGAGTCCAGGTCTCATCAGATGCTCCCAATGCTGATTACATGAGTTTACATGAATGCATGGTAGACAGTCAACATAAAATTTTAAACACTCCTCTAATGTATGGAAGACCACATTAATAATTTAATCTACTAAGTAACAACGTGGAAACCCCAATATTCTCTGTGCTGACAACTATGATACCCAGGCCCAAGAAATTGGCGGTGCATTAGTGACCCAGTCAAATAAAGCAGATGGAGACTCTCTGAAGGTGAATTCTCCTTTCTCCTGACTCTGCAGCTGTACAAACAACTTGATTTTCAGGTTTATGGTCTGGCTACCAACCATTACCACGTTTCCACTGAATTTCTTTTGTATATTGACTTCCTGACTACTCTCCTTGTGAAATGTCTGTATTTTCCAGTTCCTCCATCTTGGACTCCAACCATAATCCTCACCAACAAATCTTAATCAGGACAGTATGGGGAGACTGTCCCATTACACTGCCTACTCTGGTTTATCCATAGTGGATTTTCATGGAAACATAAAAGAAGAAAGAGCATTTTTTTCAGAAATGGAACAACAAGACAAAATCCAGGTTTTCCATCTGTGCTAACAGCTCAGGGAGGTGCACATTAATGCCTCTCTTCCCCCCCATCACTAATCAGAAGTCCAGTGGTGATAACCAATACCACCACAAGGTCATTACACAAAATTCTCAGTTTTACTGAGCCATGGAGATATTGTGTATTAGCCTCCAAGTCACAACCATAACTTGCTTTCAACAACGTCCAGATGCTCTGAAAATCTCAGCACCTGCTATCGAAGTCACCTATAACGTGTGCAATAAATTACATGAAAAAATACAGCTCTCTTGAAACATTATTACAAGAACATGTGGCACCGCCTAAAAAGGAAGAACTGAAGTTCCTAAATAGTAGGGAAAATATTGTCCTTTGACTGCAAAACCAATTGATAATTTCGTATTGCAGGTGGAATCTTCTGGGTGACTGGCAGTGCCATGGCACAAAAAAACCTCACTGCACCTGTAAATAAAGTTCCTTGCCTTATCTGCATTATTCCCTTCTTTCTAAGAAGAAACATAGATACAACAGGGGCTAGCAAACATCCTCTATACAAATATTACACAAATATAAGGAAATATTTTACTAAGAGGACGACTGAAGCAAGTAAGAACACTCTTTAAAACTTCACCACCACTGCATAGCTTTTCAATGTCTCTCCCTAGGTGAATTATGTAACACAGATGTTGAAGTGAATTGCAACTCTCAGTCCATAACAATAGGATTCACAAAAAAAGTTAGATTGTCTGCTATTTGCTTCCTGATCATTATGGATATAATAAATAGCAGATGTTCCTCAAACTATTAAAAAACCCACACACTCCTGAAAACTTTGCCAGCACATTGTATTACATTTCCTGAATCCCCCGTAAGATTTATTTCTAGATGTTCTATTTTTACTTCATCAATTGAAATTCAAAAGAACAAGGGTAGTGACCATAAAAACAACTTCAAGGTGATAAGGTTACTTAAAGCAAGTTTCAGAGTATATTATTCACCTCACCATGTACAAAGAACTCAATCCTTTCCAATTGCAAAGACTTGATGTAATCTACTCACAATGCGTATGAAAAGAATTTGCAAGCTTGGTTTTATTCATATTTGAAAGAAGAAGTAGGATTGTTTCTACAACAAACTTAACCAATATGAAAAACAGTATATGAAGCTTTTAAGTGATCTGTAAAACTTACAGAAGAAATCATTACATTAGATTACTTTAATAGGTCTTTTCTAATCTTGCTTAACTCACAACTTTTAGAAACTTTTTTACAAGTCATCAGAAGAGACCTCTTTTTCCTTCATTTTAAAACTAATGTCAAGAGTATCTCAACTGAACATACTTTTTGCCTTAGGTAAAAGTAAATTATTTTTCTTACTGCCCCACATAAGCTTTTTAGATGCATATGTCCAAAACCAAAAAGAGTTCTAATCGAAACACAGAAATAACAATCCTAATTAATTCTTGCATATGCAGAAGAATCACAGCACCAAAAATATTAGCAAGTGCCTGCCAAGCAGAGCTCTTACACTCTGAACATTTCAGTTATGTAAGACGAAAAGTAATGATCACAGGAGTAACTCTAACACCATGTCACAAGCCAGAAAGGACTGTAAGCGTTCTAGAGTTGTACTCTTGCTTATGGAAAGAATTTTAATGGATTTCTAGAAGCAATCATGAAATCTGAAAGTTTTAAAACCAGTGACTTATTTCAGCCAAGCAATAATCAACTGCCTTTAAGACAGACTTAGCAGACACATCTGTATGTTATACGGGTATTTAAAAAACTTTCTAATTTTCTTTCACACTTAATATGATGCACAAACAAATGGCGCAAAACAGTTTTCCAAGGCTTTAAAGAAGCCCCAGCCCTCAGTCTTCTAAAGTGAGCATAAAACTGTCCTATTAAGTTTGAAAAGATCTGGAATACAAGTCCTGTGTAGCTGGATCTCACAAGTAAACCTGCTTGATAATGGGGTGGCGAGCAGGGCAGAGGTGGAACCAATCTTTATTTTAAAACCAGGGGTCAGTAAAAACATTAGACTGCTACTATCTTACATGCATTGGAATGGTATCAAGACACAGAATCTTCTCTGACATCCCTCTGACTAGGAGCCACCCAATGGCATCAAATAAAAAAAGAAAAAAAAGGTTAAGCATAAATAATTAAAAAACTAATTTACTAAGTTTAAACTAATTTGCATTTAAACCCAAGCACCTGAACAGTCCTCTGAGCTTCTGAAGGCTCACTTGTATCCTCAAAGTGGGTACACTCAAAATACCCTGTTAAACTGGTGTTCACTTCAAATAAAGTCCCGTGGTTGTATCATGTTCCTTTTATATAATTTTCTGCTATTCTCAATTGAGCTTTTAGGAGGAGTACAGAAAACAACTTTATTCAGTTCAGACTAGTATTTGGAGTTCCATGCCACTTTTAAAATAGGAAAAATATTTGAATTGACAAATAACTGCTTATGAGTAAGATTTACAGAGGCATTCATTATTTCCTAAGTTTTTTTTTTTTTTATCTAGAAGCTAATTCAAAGAGCCAAACTTTAATTGTTATAGTGAGTCCTGACAAGTATGATCAGAAAAAAAACATGAAATGGAAAACCTTAAGAAACAAAAATAAACAACTAAAAGTTACATACAGAAGCAGGTTATCTGTCATTGCTGGAAAGCATTTCCTTTTCTTGCAAAGATTCACAGTTATTATAATTCATACTCAGTATGAAGTTTTAGAATAATATGTGTAGAATTAAAAATATATATTGATTATTGTAGTAATTCTAGTAAAAGATTTTCAAAAAGAGTTTGACAGCAGTTTGGATCAAACTTAGCAGATAGCCATACTCAAAACATTCAAGCAGACGGGTATATGTTTCTAAGTACTTTAATTAAAACCTGAAAACTGCCTGTTTTTTTATTAGCATTTTTGTTCTTATTATTTTTTTCTAGCTTATCCTAGAACTTTCCATTTCTGTAACCTCATTCTGCATATGAAAATAAGGCCCTACAGACAGAAAGATCTGAGGCAACTAAATGCTTTCAAAACCAATGAAGTTGCATTAAAGGTCTGACCTAAGCCAACAAATGCAAAAAACTGTCTTAAGGGCTAAAAGGAGTTATGGAAAAGTATACTGGTACTTCCTATTGAACACATTGCGACTTTATTACTTTTAGAACACTACACTTTCACCAGAGCCTGAGCTCATCTACACATCAGTATACCCTTAAATGACTTTTGAAAGCCTTGAAAGCATACCTTATTAAAAAAACCAAAAAGTAATCATGGGAAAGAAGTACAATTGCTAGAACACATTATTCTGGTTTATATGAAACTGTTTTAGAACCCCTCTCTGTTAAAAGTGTCTCTCTCCTTTTGTTTAAAGCACCAGTTATAATTAAATATTCCAGTAGAATTAATTAAAAGTATTCTTTCCTGTGTACCCTCAGGTACTGACTTTGCTCATTTTTTTCATTTTAAAAGAAAATATTCACTTTTAAAATTCTCACTATTTTTTATTTTTCATCTGATCTGTGATATAACTATACATAATCTTTGTCCACATACTTAATGTTGAAATAAATTATTTGATCAAAAGACTGGAATACAGCAGGATAGAAGGTATTCTGGTCAAAAAGAAAAGACAAGGTAAAAATCCAGTTATTCTTCCATTCTCATTCTGGTGCTCTTTGCAAAAAAACGCCAAAACTAACCAAACTGAACAACCTTGTTTCTTTCTAAAAATACAGGAATTCCACTATTTAATTCACAACAGTTTATTTTTACTTATGTAGTCAAATGGATGTTTCATTGTTTGTGTGCATATAAATTTGTCTAAATCCTGGATACCTACTGAAGTAATTGCAACTGAACATTTCAGTCACCGTTTGTACAGAGTACATTCTCCTGAAATCTGCATGAAACAAATTAGTGCTGCCATCCAGCCATAACTAAACTTTTCTCCATTGCAGAAATAGGCAAACACTCCACAAAATAGGTGTTTGGATGATTTACCCGAAACAAGCAAGAACAAGCACTCAGCAAACACTGTTTGCTTTAATCAATCTCCTCCAACCCCCAAGCCATGAGGAATTATTCTCAACTAACACAACTAGTTAAATTTCCATTACACTGCTTTTGGATGCTATAATGAAGTTACCTGTCATTAATGATCCAGTTCAGACACAGATTGAGAGAATTAAGGTTTTTGCATCTCTTTACTATTTCCATCACGGTTTCATTGTCCAGTTCTGTGATATGACGTAGATCCAAGCTTGAAAGATTTCTTAGCTAGTGAGACAAATATGAGAGAAAGAAATAATCTGAAATTCATTCGCATACATAATTTTTGAAAAAACTTGATTTTTCTGGAAGTTGCACAGTATGTGCAAGCTAGTCAGGAAAGATTATTATATCTTTTACAAAAAGCAAACATAGCAGAGATACTCACAGAAATCAGCTTGAGCAAACTTGGGATTCAGACACTCAGTTTCTACATGAAATCCAGACACTCTCACTCGAGGTGCAATACAACCTACGATAAGGGCCTAGGACTCCCTCCTCTTAGATATATGGAGTGTAAGATACCACGGTAAAATATAAATTCAGTTAGCCATAAGAAAAAAAAGACATGGAAGGAGGTGGGACAGCACATTTGTGCTTAGATTCAAATGAATGCAGTTAACAACTCCAAAGTATCAGGCTTTCACAGTAAACAAATAATACAAACTCCCTGGAAAATACAGTATTTATACAGTAGTCTCACCTGCACAGTTATCAATAACAGACTGGATATTCTGAACAACAAAACTTGGAGTCACAGAACAACATAATTAAGAGTTATGCACCGATTAAACTGATTTATTACTACTGTTAATCATTCTTTTGTCCTTCAAAAGCAAGCCCTTTTACTACTTTTATGAGCTATGGATGCAAAAAAGAAAATTTTTACAGATTTCTCCAGTATCAGTTTAGTCATAATAACCTCCAAGTACTGTTTGCTTTTTAAGCTGTCTGAAATAATCTCTGTTATACTCTGGAAAAATAATTGCATTAGGCAATATTGACACTTTAATTAAATTTACTTTCCCTGTAAGAGAGAAAAAATGATCCTCATCAGTGATTTAAGTCACTAAGGATTTGATTAGGTAAAGGCATACAACTGAGATCACATAATTGGTCCACTTCAGTAGTTAATTATAAAATCAATGTATTTAGGACGGGGGGAAATGGAGGAGAAGGTGGCAGCATGGGGTGAGAAGAAATAAAGAAAAGGAAAAGAAGAGGACTTCAAATGTAGCTTCTACAGAAACTGGAGTTTTGTTCTTTAAGTTTTTAACAGTCCCTAAACTAAAGCTGAAGATATACTACATAGCATTCCCAAAAATTCTGCAAAAGAAACATAAAATCAAGAACCCTGACCTCTGAGAAACAACTGCAAGGTATGTCTATAGAGTCTAGGACAATAATATTCCTATTATTATGATACTACCACATGTATCACTGTGGAGGTACTTGCTGTATTCCCACTGAAATTCTGATAAGCTTGTTTGCCCATCAGGGAGCAGAGCACATAGTGATTGATACTGTGTTGGTAAAAGAGACACCTTTTACAAGCTTGGTCTCTTCTCATTCCATACATACTGCTATTGCATGAAGTTTAAAAGCCTTATCTTCTATGTGCCCAAAAAAAGCTCATAACCAATCTCTCATCTTTTCCTGCATAAATTACAAGAAGGGGAAGTTTTCAGCAACTGTAAATTTCCTCACCTTCATACAGCTATTCATATTAGATATTTCAGCCTTTACACCATGCTGGCAATAATGTGGACTATGCCTATGACACAGAAAATACACCTGCTGGACAATTCAACAATAAGTATGTTCTATGGCATTAAATAACTAAGGAGACTTAAAAGACAAGTAGAAAATCTTCCCACTTAAAAAAACCCCGAGCTTTCTTTCACAACAACATGCTTCTTATGAGAAGAGGATAATATTGGTGATTCTTTCACCATTATTATTACTTGCGGAGTAAAAAACACTAATTTGCACTAAAGTATCAATGCATGGAGAGAGGTCAGTGCTTCTTTAAAAAGTGCCTAAAAAATGGCTTCAAATAAGGTAAGAGGTTACACAGTACATTATCTACCCCAATGATGCAATGATGAATGCAGCAGAAAGCATTTCTGGTTTCCCAGGAAAAAACACTTTGGCACTGCATGGCTCGAGTCAAAAGCTAAACTGAATTCCTAGTATTCCTGTCCACCAAATTAATAGGATTTTTAAGGTAGATTTTGTCCTTTACCATCACAGGAGAATGATCATATCCTCATTGCTTCTTTCCTTCATACTAATAATAGTCTATCATGATATTCAATATACAGTAACTCAACCATCACTTGCCTTTTTTACTGTCACATTCCTTCATTTTAAACAGCCTCCCTGAAACCTGACCTACTTGGTAGGTTAATTTTTCTTTTTCTCATGCACAACATACTCGATGCAGAAAACCTTTGTGTCTTGGAAGTTTGAAGAGACTGCTTCAGATTGATACATACTCAAGTATAATTTGGTCTCTACAAACTCGAAATTGCCATTACAGATGTCTGGATGGCTTTCAAAACCTGCGGAACTGGATGCACACTCCCTTTTGAGACAATTTTGGATCAATCTGAATATGACAGTGAAAAGAATACCTCTCTGCCTACTTAACTTAGAGGGATCAACATCATTCCTGGTGAGAGAATTTTTATAAATGTGTATGTAATCATTTTTCATTAAAAAAAAAAAAAAAGATGAATATATCTTAATGAAAAACTTCCTATTTTATATTTTACCTGATAAGTAATTTTAGGGGGAAAATGCTACAATGATACAATCACTACTATTAAAAAATGGGAAGAGAAAAATATAGCAGTCTTACATTCTCATGCTAACCCTCACAGTTGAAAGTAGTATGATATTAAAAAGAAAAATCAAACTTCTCTAAAGTAGACAATTGAAAAACAGATGCTAGACTCTTCAGTGCGTTCATAAATTTTGAGATTAAAATAGTGTACCTTTAAATAACATTTTTTTCAACAGAAAGAGGATATTCTGTGACTTAAATACTCAAGGAACTAGGATGCATAATGTTTTTCCTTTTGTGGCTGTTTTTTTTTGTTTGTTTTTTTAACCAAAACTGATTTTGTTCATGCAGCAACACCATTTTACTGAGCAATTTCAGGGCCATTCAACAGATATTCAAACTTTTCTTGAACTCTTACTTTTATAGCTTTGCAAATAAGCATGCATGAGCAGAATTTAAACTTTGAACTCAGCTACGTCAGTCAAAACGTTTTAACTGAAAAAGGAATACTTAATGTGGCAAAACACACAATGCAAATAGTAGGCAGAGGGCTTAAAATATGAAATAGAAAATAACAGAATTTTAAAAAAGCAACAACATCTAAACTAATTTTGTGGGACACATATAAACACATTTTTGCTGAAATTACTGATTATTACCCATTACTTTTGGATCGCAAATATTTTAAAATATGTTAAAATCTTTGGGTTTTTAAAATACTTTTGTTGGTTGGTTTAAATGGAATTTTATGCCAACTGACATATTTTACGATTCAGAGATTATCATACTGTTTGTGTGCCTGAGTGTCATGCAACTAATAAGATTTCTATCTTGACTACTGAAACTTGTAATATTAAAATACGTGCAGTGCTTTAGGTGATTGAAAATTACTATTACCATTGGGATCATAAGTAATTTTTCAGTGTGGGTCTATCAACTCCTGTGAATATTTAGATGTTATTGTATTGAAATTGCTAATATAATGGGTACACAATTTTTTTCCCCCTGCACGGTTCCACAATTCCTGTAGAGATAGGCTGCCTTAAAAATCATAGAAGAGAATAGAATCATAGAACCATTTAGGCTGGAAAAGAACTCTAAGCCTGAGTCCAACTGAAACTTAAAACTGCCAAGTCCACCACTAAACAATTCATGTAAGATTAATCCTCTTCATTATGACAGCCAAATTATTTCTGAAGGAAAGTGCTTATAAGGACTTAATGAGCTTTAAACTCGCATCTTTTGCTAATTAAGCTTAATTTTCTTGACACTCTCTGTGTATACAAGCCTTGAGGGAATAAACTGCTCTCTGACTTAAGTCTCCCAAAGCAAATGTATAATCACAGGAAATGAAAAATAGTAATGTGAAGAAAGTTGTAAACCACATTCTTTTTATTATTCTGTCAATAGAATCTATAAACTATTTTTTAAAATGTCACGTGCATTAATTTTTACTGAAAAGCTGCTGTAACTGAACTACATGATTGAGATACACTGTGATCCTAGAACAGTAATCATACATGGTTTAAAGAATTGGAAAATGATTGAATAGTTACAAGGGAGACTATTTTCCCATAGACTGATTAAATGTTTTGCATATTAACAAGTTTTAATTTAAATTCTTAGGTACTGTGAAACATTAAGGTCCCATTGCTTAAGAAACACACACACAATCAAAAACTGTGTTGTAAGCACAAAGATCTAATTACCTCTAGAGGAGGTACTTGCACACACATATAAACTGCACATATAGTGTTTGTGTTGCAAGACTCATTTCCAGTCTATAAACTTTAAAAGTTGCTATAGAATTACATTTTTGCTGAGTTGTAGTTTACATCTTTCTGTGATTTACTGTCAAGTACTTCTAATTAATTTTTTTGGGGGGAAGGGGCAGAATTGGAAGTTTCATAGAGACACAGGACACTGAAACCCTTTGAACTATGCAATCAGAGTTCTCTGCAATGTCTTTTTTACTTCATTTAAAGAAATGGCAGTTGGGTACAACCATCAAATTCTTCAAAAGCCATTCACTTACACAGCACCGTACCAGTTAAAGTATCAAGCCAACATTCACGAAGAATGTCCCAGAACCACTGTATTGAGAAACCCCCACTTAATGACTTTTTCCTGTGATTGGAAGACTAATATTTAAAAGGACATATTACTAAAGGCAAACAGATTGAAATAAATCATATCCCATCTTATGAAATCCAGTTCATTACACAAATTGATTAAAATACTGTTTTCTCTATACCCAGCGAAAGAAGAGCAATCACGCCCTTAGTCAGGAAGCTTAATGATTTTAAGATCAGAAGGTATGCTGAAATACTACCATAAAAAGAGCATAAAGCAGAACACTTCATGTCAAAACAAATCATTTACTAGAAAGAAACCATACATTACCCCAATTCCGAAAGGCTCTTGTAAAATCAGTCCTGTCATGTGTAGATTATCATTATGTATCTGTTACGCTGATGATGTCTACACTGAATGAGCCCTAAGCATTTGCTCCATAAATCTGAATTTTGACTGACTTCATAACGGACACCAACTCAGGTATCACTAAGTTGGACTGGACATGGGTAGCTATTATGAGATGAAGAAAAAGTGAAGATCACATTGTTCCAAAAATAGTTCTTAGATTAACTTTCTTCATGCATTGGTGATTAGCAGAGTAAATTAGAATTTTTTTTTCTGTCGAGATTCTGTACAAGGATTCATACATAATTAGGTGTCTGTAACAAACTTTACCAGACAGTCTGTCAGAAATACATAGTGTAGAAGCACAGAGTTATACTGCTACAAAGCAATTACCCTTGCATATATATCAGAAACCAAAGGAAGAAGCCAAGGAAGTGGCTTGGTAATAAAATTATACCTAGATGTCAAGATTTGCTGATGCCAGCTGTTAAAATTCTATTACAAGTACAACAATTAAACTGCTGAGAAGCAATTAGCACAACAGGGGAAGAAAATGCCACTGCTCTTGAGGTCAAAGATGCAACATTAAAAACTCACTACTTTTATTCCCACCTAGTTAATGAAAAAAAATTACCCTTCTGGTTGTTCTGTCTTCAACACAATGACCTAATGTGCACAGGCACTTTTCACATTTGTGTAGATCTTCACACTCACAGGAGAAGCATAGTAAAAAACAATCAGGGATAAACTCTAGAGAGACAAGGATGTGTGGAGGGGAGAAAGAGTGCAAACAAGAAAAAAATCATACATGGAAAGCTAAGTAAATAATAAAGTTATAAAAAAAAGATAAAACAAGAGAACAGTAAGTGGAGATGTGCTGAAAACAGAAGATAAACTACAACACTACACATGTTCTTCCCTCCTCCACAGAAACAACGTTGATAAGTGTTGGACTAAATACTCTGGTGTCATGGAGGAGATCATTCACGTCTTTTGTGACTATGTTACACACATTACAACTCTAAAGGAAAATGAAAGAGGTCATCAGAACAAACCATTGCTTTCAACTGAGTCTAACTGTGAATTGCATATAAACACACTCCTCTTTCCCCTTTCTTCCTGTGTATATACATGAAGTGCCTCTCATCTTACCCAATAATTATTATTTATTTTATCTGATTTTTTTCAGTTTATAATAACTTCAAGGAAAAAAGGCACCAGTGTGATGACATGGTCTTGCTCAAAAAAAGCAAATTTCTGTTCAGTAGAAAAATAGTGAAAATAAACCCTGAATGTTTCTTCTTTTTCTAAAGTATCCAACACTTTCTCTTCCATATCCCACAATTAGCTATTAAAAAAGCTCTGCAACGCAGCAGCACTGTAATTTAGAATTTTTCAAGTGCCAGTATTTTTAAAGAGAGCTAACATTACTAGGGGGAAAATACAGTAATAATAAACCACTCAATTTTTATACATCCATCAGCCTCAAAGCAATTTCACAACCGAGGCCACTGCTGTTATCTCCAGTTTGCACACAGGAAGCAGGACAGAAGGCAAGTAGCTCTGCACAGCCTTGAGGGACACACTCACAGGCCATGGAGAGCAAAGAGCACATTCCACATTCTCTAGGAACATCAGACTGGAATTATTACTAAACTCTTATGAAGCATCAGTTAAGTTCTCAACACAAAACTAACCATAGAAGTACATGATGGTTAGAGCAAAACATTATGTCATCAACAGATGAATTCTGGAAAAGACATATGCAGCAGATAATGTTACTAGTTGCTACTGGCCTTTCTAAAATGCCTGTCCCCATCTTTCTTATAAACCCCCTTTAAGTATTGAAAGGTTGCAATAAGGTCTCCCTTGAGCATTCTCCAGGTTAAGCAATCCCTAACTTTCAGTGTTGTCACATAACTCACTGTCTTTGCGGAATTCACAGCCTACAGGAGCTGTACAGATACAGCTTGAGGGAAGGAAACTGAAATACCTAAATCTCAAGTCCCAGCATGTACCAATTACAAAGTTATTACATACTAAGAATCTAAGCTGCCTCTTAGATATTTTCTGAAGGACTGTGTTCAACGGGGTTGCTCCTCTGTAAATTAGGATTTCTAATAATTTATTATTATTGAACACATGAAAATCAGAAATACATATTAATTTTAGAAGTCAAGATCTTGACTCTTCTTCAATCTGATAAATATGATTATAAAGTCACTTTGTTGAAGGATAAGACATCTAACATCTGTTAAATACTCAATAAATCTAGGTCAGCATAATGCAGTAACCAAATCATGTAGCTGAAAAGTGATCTTTGTGGAAATTTCCCACAAAGCCTTGGACTACATACACTGTTTATGTCAAATTTCTTAATTGTGTACCTCCTATATTTACGTTGTGTATATATAACCTATAGTTATACATGAGTAGTTTTCATAGGACATGAAAATAATTGTATCATTTCTTTCTCCCACAGACATGCACACCTTTTACTCATCACTTCAATACACAGTTCTTTCGAAATGGCATCCTTTGAAGTCATTTAACTTCCCCACGCAAATTAATTTCCCTGGCTTATTTCTTTTTGCATGTGTTCCAAAATGCTTTCAATTCTTCTGTATCTTCAGCTAAGCAGCTCTAAAATGATGAAAGTAATTTACAGATATGCTGAATGGTTCTGTATAACAATAGGAGAGTTTCACAGCTGCATCAAAAAAACCTTTGCTTTCATCAGGTACACTCCATTTTCATTAAATATGCTTTCTACTTCCTACCTCAAGATCTCTTTAGCCATTTTCATGTTTGCATGATCCCTGGATTTACTTTCAGTTACAAATCTTAATTAGATGGTGTTTGTCCACCTCATCCAAGTCATCCATTTTATTGAACACTTTAATTACTTTCTGCAGATTCACTCAAGTTAGTTCTCCCACACATCACTCCTCTTACGGAAAAGAAAAAGGAAAGAAAATAAAATGTATCTGTCACACTATCTGTGTAAAATAAGAAGATGAATATATTCAAAATGTATGTACACAGGAGGGTACACTGTTGCAACTAGAGGTCTGTTTAAATCTCTTGCAATAAGAATTCTGCACTTTTAAATGGAATTTTGTTTTGTTTGCAATGGAATCAGCTGCAATTATGCATTTTAAAGAGTTTTGACTTGAACATCACTGTTACTTGTGAGAAAATGTATAATCCCATAAATATATTTTTGGTACAGTGTTTTTACACAGTGACATCTGAATGTGACTGCTCAAATAATGCAAAGTTCACTCACTTAGCCATGTTTGTTTCCATGTCAGTGCTATAAATCATACACGTATTCTTATCCTGATACCTATGACATGGCTATAGTCAAATACACTAATGACTAGCAGAAAGTAGTTATGATACTTACATTGGTAAGGTGAATGACTCCTTTTGAAGTAACAGAGCAGCCCATGAAACCAACATACTGCAGCTCTGGGCAATGTTCAGCAAAAGCTTTCACTGACTGATCTGTCACCTACAGAAAAGACAAACAGGTAACAGTTGAATAGGTGGTATAAGCACATACTTAATACAGCTTAAGAAATTTCTACGTAACATTGGCAAGCTGCTTATTTAGACTTTTAATATTATTATTACCACTACTATTATTTATTTCAAGAGTTTGTGAGAAAATATTGGGTATGCACATTTTGCATGGATATGTATGGATATATACACATTTTTGGCAGAAAGCAGAGAAAACAAGAAACACAAGACAAGAGAAGATGATAGCCACAAATTCAAATCTTATTGTCATCCTATTTATGTGCAAATAACCCAAGAGACAATTCTATCCACTGTTTTCATAAACTATATACAAAAATGAAAATACTAACAAATTTGTTATTGTCATCCTGTAGACTCATGCTATACCCATCATTGACTCTGCAAAGAATTTGAATGGTGTGCTATCTTAAATTTATATTCCTTTTCTTATATTACTTTTTTACTAAAACACAGCAATTGAAAATTTCAACTTAAAGGTGATATTACATCTGTTTCTCACATGAGACTTGGTAATCTTGACAATATACTGCTGTGTCAGTTATCAGCCAAAGGGAGATGTTACCTAGTTTTATTATTGAGATTTATTTATTTATACAACTCTTTTTCATGTATAATTAAGTTTGTCTAGTAAAATGTAATAACTATAAAACAAAATCCATTGTATAAATGCATTGCTAGACTAAATGATCAAAAGGAACTTCATGAAGAATGTAACACTGACATAAGTACACTCATGACACCTACACACCTTCCTTTAAACAAGTTAGGTTTGGTTTTGGTATTTTTTCCCCTGAGACATATATATTCCCAGTGCAAATGGCAGTAATGAAAAACTATATACTGACTGAGGGACAAAGCCCGTGTTTTCCAGCTACACTGCTCAGGAATATCTCATTGTGTCTGGAATCATAACTCCCGAATGCTGAGAACACTCAGAATTTCTAAGGATGTCTTCCTGTTACCACAGAACCCAAAAGCAAAACAAGTTTTGAAATACCTAGTGCACAGCCTCAGGTGAATTCATATAGGAACACTATTCCTGCTGTGCTGTGGATCACCATTACCCAGCGTTCCAGCCTGCCCAACATGTCACTTTCCTACACCCTGGCAGCATATGGTGACCTTGGTGAGGACTCTGGCAGAAAAACTTCTGAAAAGATAACCCAGAGATACAGGTTTGTAGGCCCACTACCTCATAAAAGCTGTACTGCTTTGGGGTTACTGAACGTTATTATAGACCTAGTGCAGTTTTCTCAAAGCAACAATTTCTCAGGGAACAGAGATTTTTATTGCTGCACATCTGCCAAATAAAAGTAAAAGGCAAGCCTTTGAGGATTCTGTATTTAGAACCCGATTAAACCCAAAACAGGCCAAAAGGAAAGGAAAAAGGGTTAGCTGAACAGATTCAATCACAAATTGGGTGGTGATCATGGGGTATCTGCAGAGACCCATGTCTCAGGTCTGCCTGCATGAACAAAAGCAAACCAGTGTAGTAAGAAGTTTCTTGATTTGATCTGACACAGTCTTACATTTTTATTTTCGCACACTCCTCTCAGATAAGGGCAGCCAACTGATTACCAAAAACCTTTGACAAATATTATCACAAGTCAGAGACTTACAGATTTGCAGCTACCATGATGCTACCAGCACCAAACCAAGGCTGAAAAAAAAAAAGTTTATCTCCTCTAGAATAGAAATTAAAACCTCTGATTCAGCTAATGATCTTAGAGAAGGATTCTGTTACAATGCTAGTCTACTCTCCCTACAGAAGATTCAAGTGTAATTCTCTGTTGCAGACAGGTTTGCCCTACCAATCAAGAAAATGCAGTAATGAAACATCCACAGCATAAATGCCTAAAATCACAGACTCATTACAGAGCTTAAACCTTCAATCTAAAAATGATGTCTTACTTATAGCTAACATTCAGGTGCATAAAGACTTTGAACAAGGCCATTTTGAATACAAATTATAAAATTACTACGTCTTAAAATATCTTCTTTTCATACTATAGTATTTTCTGTAATCTAAACAAAACCTGTGGAAAAATAGTTTTAATAAAAATTAATAACAGTCGATTATGACCATTTATATTAAATAGTTTACAGATTAGCAGTGAAGCTTTTCAGTGCTTGTTAGATACACAGCATCTAACAAATCAGAAAACGATTCTTCATTACTTCTGTATGCCAAGCAAGCCTCATGATTTTCCAGTCAAAAGGAGTGTGACATAACCTGATTATGCTTTACAATTACTGTGGTAGTTTAGACACATATTTTGCTACTGCACACAAAAATTTGTTCTTAAATCTTGACTTATAAATAAAAAAGCAGTGTTTCTGTCTTTTGCTGTCAGACAACAAAATTCCACTACCTGCAGAAGATGACTTCAACTTTTATTGGGAAACACTGTAAAAATTGTCTCAATCAACACTGTAACTTCCTCTCAGCATTCTTTGCTATACCAGTATCTAGGAATTCATTGCTTCTTTTTCAGACCCTATGTCATTTGTAGCAATTGATTTTTTAATAACATGCTTCCCATTCAGACAGCCTGTAATGAAGACCACTTGATAGTCTGTTTGTTAAACATTTTTAATATGACTCCATTCTCCTATGATTGTATTAGTTGAGAAGGAATATATGTATATGTATTTCTATATTTACATACACACACACTTGCAATTTCACTATAATGGCTTCTCCTAAGTGGAATGTAGGAGACTATGGATGGAAATACTAGATCGAAATACCTGTAATCTAAATATCTGCTAAAACGTTAAAAGGTAAAATTTACCTTTTTGTCTTTTTGTTCTTCTTTTTGCAGGGTTTGGGGAAAGCAAGAACATGTAGTAATTCGGAACTTATTTTAAACTTTTATGTAAAACGATAGTCAAGTAAAATTGCCTAGTCTTCAGTTAGAATAACCGATAGGATTTAGTTATCTGTGCTTATTTATATATGGCTCAAAACCATAACGATACAAAAATTGCATGCAGAAGCTTTTTTTTTGTTGGTTTTTTTTTCATTTGACCTATTTGTATCGAGGAGAAAAAAATAGGTAAATTTCAGCAATATCTGAAAGGGTGATATATTGAGATGGGCTGCCCAGGAGGGTGGTGGAGCCCCTGTCCCTGAAGGTGTTTAAGGGAAGACTGGACGTATACAGTGCTGTGGTCTGACTGACAACATGTTTGGTCAAAGGTTGGACTCAGTGACTCCAGAAGTTTTTCCAACCTAACTCATTCTGTGATTCTGTGATACAGAAGCAACAAAGTTAAATTTAAAGTTCAAGGATCCTTCTAAGACTGAAAACATCTATTCTTCTGCTTAACTAGGCTTTTTTCTTATTCATCATCTGCAGTGTTCAGCACTGATGGCTTCTATACAGACTTAAACTTTTGTATTTAGCTACAACGTGCAGCCCAGGTCACTATTTCTATCAGAAGTAGGTGCCAGAAATAGTAACCTCTTTTACTGTATGAATGTGTTTTACACTTGCAGGAGATGGTCTATTCAGCAGAATGAAAGAAAAATAAGTGAGTGATGAAAAAAAATGCTGGAAAATTAGCAGTGATATGTATGCAATGATCATGCACCTTAACACTGCCTCTTTGTTACGCACTGTGTAGCTGTATGGTACATCTTCACTCCTCAGGAGATAGAACAGGTACATAAAATGTGTATTATAAATATGGCTTTTGTGAACTAACAAATTTTTAAACAACTGACATTCTGATGTAGTCTACAAACAGATTAGACAAGCATAATCTAAAACTAGATTACCATAAAAATATACTGCAGTTCTACAGAAATGACCCTTGTCAACAAAGACAGAAATTCACACACAATTCTATTATATACCACAGTACTGTTCTTCCAAGAATCATTAGTAATTGGATTGTCTAGTCGACCTTCATTGACTTTCATTCATCCTGTCTTGCTTCATGTTAGTCTTGCTTTGAAAAAGTAATATAGGATGATGAGGACAGATTTATAAGTTATGCACTAAAGCATTGTGAATGGGAAATACGCTGGTCTGGAACTAATGGCACAGATTTTGCTCCTATCAAAAAGATCTATGATAAGTGAGATATGATTTAATCATTTTCTTTTTATGTATTGCAGCCTATTATATATGAATTCCAGTTCTGCATTGTTTTACAGAAATTCAATATTTTGCCTACTCTGAATTAGATGTTTATTTTACATTCTATTCAATAAATGAAAGTGCAAAAAAGGAACAAGCAGACATGATAATTCAAAAAGAACGACTGAGGTGCAGCACTAGAAGCCACTCAAATTCCAACTAAAAAGCCTCACAATTAATAAACACCTACAGAAGCTCAAACAGAAGAAACTGAAAAAGAAATAGGAATATAAAAAGCAACTGGCACAGAACGAATACAATGTTCTCTTATTTAAACAGCTGCACTGCACTTTCTGTAAGTAGACCTTAATATGCCATTTCTTCCATGCAATATACATAAATAAAAGTTGGAAAAATATGTAAAATATTCCTCAGAAGAATAAACTCTGCTAGAGAAAAATATGCTGTCATGTAAATAGAGAGCCAATCATGAAGGCAAGTATCCACTACACAAGGCAATACTAATAGAAGAAGAAACCCCTTTTCTCCCGATTCCTTATTCCATAAATTTTTTCTCCATCTTGGTCAGACATCAGCTTAAGCAAACTTTTCTTTGGGCAGCACAGGAAGAATGGCAGAGTCAGGGAGGGTTTACTAAAATTCAGTTTTATGTTTGAAAAGAGACTAAGTTTCCAAAAAGCTCATCTGCCAATTCAGTCCTAGAACTTTCTTGCCTTACCTGTGCATTATTATCTGCTACAGATTAAGGCCCACACACCACCCACTCAGAAACCTGCCCCGCATGATGCACGTGGCTACACCCCCCAATACTGTGTTTAATGTATCACACATTCAATGTGCATTTCCCTGGTTTGTCTTCCCTGAAATCCTTGTGTGCCATAACCTACCATAATGTGCAGTTAGGCTAAACTCTGGTATAGTTTTGGTTTAACTTATTTTTACCAAGACTTCTGGAATACATTAATTTCACAAGATGAAGGCAAATCACACAGAGCAAAAGCATCTACCGGGGACTAATTCAGATCAGAGGTGAACTCAACCAAATTCACAAGTAGGCAATACATACAAAAAAAGAAACATAAAGCAAAAAAGATTGCTCATAGACAAAAATATCTACTGTAAACCAAGGCAGTGAGGCTACCACTGTTCTATCAGCAGGAAAGAAATTAAATATCATTACATGAAAATCTAAAAAAAAAAAAATCACAAATCACAGTCATGAAGTAGTTTTGAGAGAAGATGCTTGACTACAGGTATGTGTTTACATAGGTACTTCCTACATAGCTCAAAATTTGCCTTACTATCTCTGTACTAAAATTATCAGATGATGCCTCTTTCCCACAAAGGGAAAGATGACCTTGCCTCTCTTTTTACTAACACTTTTAAAACCACTTTTTAACAGAGGGTGAAAACAAAGATGACAATATTACTGTAGAATACTATTAAATTTTACACAGTTAAACTAAAGCATATACTTTAAAATATTTAAGATTATACACACCTTCCTAGTCCAGTGAGTAGGAAAGCACATGCAAATTCTGTTGTAATTTAACTACATTAAAATTCAAGTACAAATTCAGCTTCATTTTTAAATCAATTTCCACAAGAGGCTGCAATACTCAAAGTATTTACTTACAGATTTAGTCCTGAGGTTCCACCAAACAAACCAGGGCACTCATTAGCATCTGTTCCTAACCATATTTTAATAATATAAGTTATTAGGAATATATTATACTATTAAATTGATCATGAATATAAACACAACTCATTTTAAATTAATGGTAATTCAGCACAAACTTAACTTAAAAACACACAAAAATAAAGATTGCTATATACAAATGAAGGGCTCTTTTGCTGTACCTCCCTCAGAAAACAAAAGGCAGAAATGGTGGAAAATGAAGTTTATGTTTCAAAGATTTATTTAAAACTTAAACTCGAAAGGACTTTTCCTATTCAACAGGACTGATACACTGCCTGCTTTCCACAAGCATCAACTTAAATTATATTTGTCATAAAAGCTGTGACAAAGTAATTATTATTGGCAAACATGCATTTAATTCATGACCCCATATTGCAATTACAGACCGCTGACAAAAATAAGGCATGGATAATCTGTCATCACACTCAAGTTCTTAGGACGCCCAAATTTCATTAGTGAACAGCACAAGGCAAGGCTCATCTTAACTAACTGCCACAATATATTTCTTCACCTTCAGTAAATGTAACCATTTGCTGAATCAAAACAGAAACTCAACAACTTCCAGCTTTAACTTGCAGTAGTACTACCAATTTCTATGAGCATCCAAAAGAGAAATATAAATATTTCTATTCCTTCATCTTTGAAGGAAACTAACTGAAAAGGAAATGATCCCCATTTTTTAATATATACTTTTAAAGATTCAGTTAGATCTTCAACCTTTTCACAATCTCGGTTTATACGTTTGAGTGGTTTCTTTTCATTAGAAAAAAGATCCTTATACAAAACATATGCGCGGTCCTTCATAAAATAAAACATTGCTGCTTACCAATGGCTGCAAAACATGTTCCGTTATTAATCCATCAGCATAAGTGACTTTTTACAAACAAGTTAAAAACAAAAATTCTTCTAAAATATTTTAAGATCAACTTAATTTTTAAATGCCCTGTGCACCTCTGCTACCTCAGACCTCATGAGAATATACTCACTTTGAGGCATTTTGTAACACTACACTACCCCAGCCTCACATCTGAAGGGAGAAGAAGAGTGAAGAGGATTGAATTGCTGTCCTTGCCTTCATCCTTATGCATCACTCCAGGAGTTAGTATCACTATCTGTCCATGATAAAAGAAGAAAAGATAGACTAGAGTGTAAGGACTGAAGAGTTGAAAGGAGCGTTTTACGTTATGTTTACCAGCTAGCCTCATCACCTACATTAGGGCAACATCAACTAATTTAAAATACCTTAAGTATGAAAACAACCCCAACAATTTTGCAGTATACTTAGTTCAATACTCAAGGGAATCATAATTTTATAATTATGCACCCTTTTAGAATGCATGTGGATTTACAAAGTTTCTCCCTGGTTTTTAAGAGGATTGAACAACTGGCTATAAAGACCAGTGTTCCTGTTTTATCTTGATAATAGTGAAAGCCTATACAAATCCTTCCTAATTACTCCAACATGATATTTAGATGCAGAACTCTTAAGTACGTTCGTTAAAGGTAGCACTAAGTATTCCTTCAATTTCTGTAGCACAGAGTATTACTTTTTAATTTTATTTTCTTTTTGTTACTGATGACATGACTCATCAAAAGATGACTTGTTCTTTTTTTTTGTCTATTTTATTGAGCAAATTATTTAGTACTAAACAAAACAACACACTTGGAACATATTTAGTTTGAAACAATAAATAAATGTAGACAACTACTATCTTCAAACTGGTTGAAATATCTGGGTTAGAAAACAAATTTAAATTCTCAATATAAATTATCTCTGATTCCCATTATCTCACAATTTTATTAACTACAGTTTACATGTATTTGCATTGAACAAGACTATCACCACACCCTAACTTATTTGTTGCAAAATACAAATAAAATTGCAAAAAAAATTCTTCATCTTATAAAATACTGCCCTCCTTCTAAAAGAGAAAAATTATTATCAAAATGTGTTTACTCTGGACTTGGAAAATACTGCTTCCAAAACTAAACAGCTTTCACAAAACAGCATGTTTACATAACCTGATAAGACACCAAAATGTCAGGAAAATTACAATAAAAAAGAGAGAACCCACTGCATTATAAAGTTTGTAACAAGAGTCAAACATCAGGAATACTGTTTATTCACAAATGGTTATAGGAAAACTGAATGTTTCTCAACATGTTTTTTAAGCAGAAGAATGCATGATAATTCTAAAAATTAAAAATAATATTCGCCTTTGCTATTCATAGCACTCAATCAAAAAAACTAATGTGTCCACATGCTAAGAAATATGAAACGTGCTAAGAAACACTCAAGCATTTTAATTTAGTATCATTCTGAATACAAAGGAAGAAAAAATTTCCATCAACACGCAAAATAGGTCCATGGTTTAGTGGTCTAGTGGCTTAGTATTTCCTCCTTGTGTTAGAAGTGTATGAATAAAATATTCATCCTCTCTGGGACAGAAAGTGACTTTGCATTACCTTCACTTTTCAGGCCTGCAGAGCTATACAAGTATACTTCCTATTCTGTATTATGAGTAAAGAAAACCACAAAACCCCAGTTTATTTGACAGTTTTATGGTTCACCCTAATAGAATAATCTCATTACCACCTAAAATCTTTTTAAAATAAATTAACTTTTATTTTTGCTTCATCTGTGCAATTTGATCTTACACATTCCCATTAAATTAATTTACTCTGGCAAATATATCTGTTTACCACAACTTCAAGGCTTTGAAAGGGGCTGGAAGATTTTACAGTACACATTTGCCTTGTTACTCTGATTACCTTCTGAAGGCCTCCTAGATCCTTAAATAAACCCTTTAATTTCCCTGGTCAAGAATCTGAAAAATCCATGTTCCTTTCATTAAAAAAAACAATCACCTCTGTAGCAAAAGTCCGTTTTGTTGTCACATCCCTCTCATAGGCAAAACTAATCTATCATTCTCTCAGTGTTTTTATTTCATGTGAAAAACTTAAATATCAACTTAGACAACCCTCTCTCTGCTATCATACAATACCAACTCAGAACCAATTGTTTCTGACAGATTCTCACACATTAAAGCTTCTGTTCATTACAAAGAAACGGAACAGTATGAAGATACTGTTACTCTCCTTTTACCCAAAGTTACTGTATGCATCACAGTGGTGTGGTATGCTACAGGGATAAATATTTTTCACATTCTTCACTAGGTCTAAAAAAGCTTCCTCAGCGAAACAAAGTGTTAAAAAAACTGATAAAAAAAAATGAAGCAAGCCAAAACACTAATATAAGAATGATGTTTCTATAACCAGATCCCTTCATCTACCCAACATAAGCATATTCCTAGTATGCAATTCATTCAATAATACAAGATTGTGATTTCTACATAGCATTAATATATATGACAGTGGTAACAGAGCCCCTGTAGCCTGAGGCTAACACACACACAGAGACAGCAAATATCTGGTACTTACTTAAGCCTAGAAAACCACCATAAACTTTAAGAGGAAAAACAGGTTTGATGCCTTGGCATCAAACATTCATTTTAGGAGATAGTAAATATGACTGAAAAAGTAATCTTATCATAAAACGATTTGGGTTGGAAGGGACCTTCAAGATCACTTACAACTCTCCTTCCATGGGCATGCTCTAGACCAGGTTGCACAGGGTCCCATCCAACCTGACCTTGAACACTTCCAGGGATTGGGCATCCACAACTTCTCTGGACAACCTGTGCCCGTGAGTCACCACCCTCACAGCAAAGAATTTCTTCCTAATATGTGATCTAAACCTACTCTCAGTTTGAGTCTATTGCCCTTTGCCCAATCACTCCATGCTCTTGTGAATAGTCTCTCTCCATCTTTCTTGTGAGTTCTGTTCAGTACTGAAGGCCACAATTAGGCACCCCAAAGCCTTCTCTTCTCCAAGCTGAACAACCCCAGTTCTCTCAACCTTTCCTCATAGCAGAGCTGCTCCATTCCTCTGATCACCTTGGTGCCTCCTCTGGACTCGCTCCAACAGCTCCATGCCCTTCCTGTGCTGGGACCCCAGAGCTGGAGGCAGCTCTGCAGGTGGGGTCTCAGCAGAGCGGGGCAGAGGGGCAGAACCCCCTCCCTCCCCTGCTGCCCACGGGGCTTTGGATGCAGCCCAGGACACACTTGGCTTTCTGGGCTGGGAGTGCCCATGGCCGGCTCATGTCCAGCTCTCACCCCCAGCACCCCCAAGTCCTTCTGGGCAGGGCTGCTCTCGATCTGTTCATCCCCAGCCTGGGTTGGCACCAGGGGTTGTCCTGACCCAGGTCCAGCACCAGCACCTGGCCTTGTTAAGCCACATTAGATTCCCATGAGCCACTTCTTGAGCTTGTCCAGGGCCCTCTGGATGGCATCCTGTCCCTCAGGAGTGGCAACTGCACCACTCAGCTTGGGGTGATCTGAGAACTTGCTGAGGGTGCACTCGGTCCCTTCATTAATGAAGACATTAAATAACACTGATCCCCGTACCCTGTCCCCTGGTCCCCCCCTCTTGTCACTGAGGTCCATTGGGACTCTGAGACATTTACCACTACCCTCTGCATGACACATCCAACCATTTCCTTACCCATCTAACAGTCCACTCATCAAATCCATCTCTCTACAATTTACAGAGAAGGATGTTGTAGGGGAACTGTGTCAAAGGGTTTACAGAAGTCCAGATAAAGAACATCTGTAACCCCTCCCCAGTCCACTGGTGTAGTCACTTTAACAGAAGGCCACCAGGTTGGTTATTTTAAAATAATATGAGCATTTTCTCTTATAAAGTTAAGCTACTTGGAACATTTAGTGTAAGTAGAAAGTTACACGATTCTTGTTCAAACCTCTTCTTCAAAGTTTCATGGATATCATGTAATTGTAATGAGGGGGAATCTCTCGCAGCAGTTGAAAATATAAGGAAATAAATACACACAGTTCATGTAAGGGGATGTATACACTGTACATTCTATACCATAAACCACAGTGAAGATGTCTTCGCAACTGCATCTGTTTTTCAAGCAACTAACCTTGTTTTATTTTTCCGGTTTCATACTAGCCATACACAATGGAAATACAGTATGATATCATGAAGTTGATATAATCAGCTGCAATATTTACCTAAGTTTGCCACCAGCATTTGTCTAGATTGTTATTGCGGAAACTGCAAGTTGGCACAAATACCAAAAAGCTTTTTTACAATCCAACCTCTAGATACTTCCATCCTATGGCATTCTACAGATTCATCTCCTCCTCCTCTTTCACAAGCATAGGACAAGATTTCCCCAAATTTTCTACTATAGGCCACAGGCGCAAAATTCTGCCTGCCCAATGCACCACTACAAATTTCATAGAGGGAACTGTTCAGTTCTGATTATGCAGACTCTAGTTGAATCATGTGGTCACCATATGTTACAAATGACAGGAGAAATACACATGTTAAGGCGGGGGGAAGGAAAAAGTCTTAAGTTGCTTATGGTCTTCAAACTGAAGCACAGGATTAAGAAGCTTTTTAATCACCAACAGGCCTCTCATGCCACACAGAAAACAGGAGAAGAAATAAAATGAGATAATTCCGGCATATTGTAATAAATACAAGTTAACACAAAGACAGAAGAGCTATGACTACAACTGCATAGGTCTAAGAAAGTCATATCATAATTAAATGTTTCTTATACTTTAATAACTTTACTACATAAGGAGAAAAGGGAGAAGGTATTTTACTGAAAAGTACTAAGTTAATCAAAGTAATATCTAAAAAACAGGATTTTATAGCTAAGCTCACAAAAAAGTACAAATGATTTAATGGACATTATCATTCACTGGGATACCACAAGAGCTTCTTAAAATAGATATATCTTGCTCAAATAACTTTACATATTAGTCTTCCTGGGTAGCACACATTATTTAATATGAGCCATTATTTTTAAAACAAATAAGAAAACAAAAGACAGAATGTCACTCAAATTTCGGATACAAATATTGTTACTGGCTGAAATTATTTCAATCCGTCTCTTAGGGAGGACAGAGAATTTAGAAAACTTAACCAGCACTGCAGATTGCCTTTTGATATTGTAAGCTGTTAAAACAAAATTACATTCTCCCTACGAAAAGTCCTTCCAAAAAGAAAAAAGTGCAGGAAAAAAAGGTTTCTTACAATATAGGTTAATGGACATGGTATTATACCTTTATTACTGGCTAACTGACAAGCTATTAGGTATTAAGTAGCCATGTTTATTCTTCCTGTTGCAAATACTAGAAGTCTTCAAGCTTCATTGATGAAAAATATATAATATTCCATACTATTCTAGCATACAAAACATATAAAGTCAGAATACACATCCTAACTGGAGGAGACATTTTTTTAAAACACCTGTAAAAAGAATCACATGTTCAGATGCCCTTGGGAAGTGTAATATAAGCTTACAATCAGTGAAAATGAGAAATATTGCACAGAAGTGGAAATGGTTTCAGTTTGATTTATATATCATCTTCACACAACAGAACTGCCACTAAACAGAAATACTCAATAATAAGAAACAATATGAAGGGTTTTTTCTTCACAATTTTTTTACTTAGTTAACTGCATGCATTACCAGTAATTTAATTTAAAATAAACCTCTGTTACATTAGTCTGATCAAGCAGGATGTGGACATATTCTATCAATCTAATGCAGAATCAGCTTTAAGGCATGAATTAGTTAAAAACCTGAAATGCATCAGACATGATGAAAAGATGGATAGGAAGGGGATGTGATTTAATATAGTTCTCTGGTTTACACTTGTATGAAATAACGATTGTTTACACGCTTTCTGATCTACTCAGCACGGCAGCCAGTGGACACTCAGGCATTATTGGAACAGGCTGGACATCAAGATTCTCTTCACAGCAGCTTTAGAGTTTTGTCCCTACCCTTACGAACAGGTATAGAGCTCTACACAAAATTTTATGGTAGGAAGTAAACATGCTACACATCCTGTGAGAATTATTACATGAATGGGACTGGACTACAATGAAAAGTTGCAGGAAAATTAGTCATTAAAATGGTAATCTTCTGCATTCACTACTGTGATTGACTACTTCATTACAATCACAGTTTGATATCAGCAGTAACTGGTAGGAGCAACCTCCAAACACAGCAACAATAAAGAAAAAAAACCCATAAAGCTGCTAAAATGGAACTTTAATATGCACATACACAAAGACTCAGATCCAAAACACACTTTGTTTAAAAAAAAAAATTTATGTTGCATAGATACATATATACATCCTTGCATATACTTCAGTGGAAATTTAATTTATAGATTTTAGCAGACAATCATCTCTAGCCCAGAAAAAAGCAAACCAAGTGGAAGTTCTGCACAGTCTATACTTTATTCCTTGTACATCTTTCTTTGTTTAGCTGCAAATGATACACTACTATGTCTAGTGACAAAAATTTAAAACATTAAGATAGAAATTAAGGTATAATTTTTTTTAATGCTTGCACTAAGAAACACCAACAAAAAACCCCAAACTAAACAAAAAGAAATGCAACTTTTGCTTTGTCCTAATCACAATAGCAAGGAAAATCAATTACTTCCAGAAGGCATTAAAGGAAAGGTGCTTATAGCTGGTAACAGACGACCTACTCAAATTCTTCATAACAAACATTTCTATGAGTTACTCTTTTTTTTAACAGAAAAAGGAATCTTTTTACCAACTAGATAGTCTAAATGCAAAAGTAGAGGGACCTTTTTGTTGTGTTTTATTTGTTCTCATAATATTTAAAGCAATCTTGATTTTTCCTTTTCTGAAAGGGCATCCAATAAAGTTCTTGGTGTTCTTTGGTAAGAAAATCACACATAGGTTAGTATACCTCGTTGGCATAATTTACGTTGCTAGTTTTGATCTATTACAGTTAAGTCTGAAGAGGCTGGCTGGATGCAGATGGCAAAAAGAAACTGAGGATATGCAGCAATAAGCACAAATAAAGTACAGTCAGGGAGGCACTTAAACATATTAATGATATCCATTTGCCTTTTTGTCGTCTGGATTAAACAATTTTACAATTCCAAGGCCAAAGACTAAAATAGGAAGACAAATCATCTCATAAAGGCCCTGACTGGTACAGAAGAAAAAGGAGTGAGAATCTACAGCTTCAACATACACACACAGATACAGAAACTAGAAATGCAGCACATTGCTCTCTGTCATTATATCAAGGCATAACCTGAAACGGGCCCAGAAAATCATGGCTGAGACATTACAAATGGTATTAGAGGAAACTAGGTGATGATGATATGAATGTGAACATGAGTTAGATTTGATATTTTTTATCCTTAAATGTTGTCTAAAGGCATACCTGTTCAGATTACGTCAATCAGTGCGTACATGCATTTCAGAACAGCATCTTGCTAATGAGAAATCCAAGTGGGACTGCTGTGTTAGTTATGATTGGAAGCAGGCTGCAATCCTGATTAACCCCAGTGCAGAACCCAGTGGCTGCTAGGCTTGTGTGAAGCCCTGCCTGCTGTGTGATAATGGCAGGACCAGCACAAGAGGGTGCTGAAGTTCAGCAATTTAGATTTAAGAAAAGAAAAATGACCCCCTGCTTGCTCTTCCCAGAGCTCAGCACATTCAGAAAGCAAAGATCACAACTGCTGCAAATCTCTAGGTCACCTTGGAAAAGGAAAGGAAAAAAAACAAAACAAACCAACCCAAAAACCAAGCAGCAAGCAAGCAGGTAAAAAGAAAAAAAAATTATAAAATGTCTTCAACTTTGCTTAGATCTGTATGTCAGTATGTCTTGGTTTAAAATCCCAGTAGGCAGCTAGACATCACACAGCCACTCACTGAATCCTTCACACTGTGGGACAGGGGACAGAATCAGAATGGTTGAAGTGAGAAACTTCTGAGCTAAGTAAAGGAAGTTTAGTTAAAAAAAAAAAAAAAAGAAAAAAATAGTAAAACCAAAACTAAGAAAAACAAATTTTGCAAAGAAACTGAAACCAATTGCTCACAAGTAACTAAACGAGCAAGTCCCCAAACACTGGTGGTCTGGCCAACTGACAGTGGACACAAAAGACTGATGCTGAAGATGGTGGCAAGCATCAGAACTTTATTACAAAAACCTGGCCTTTTAAAGCAGTTAGCCAGTTATCAGTTTACATAGTTTTAAAGCATAACAAACATAATTCAACCACCCACAACACATCACGATGTAAGCGTGCGATGGTCACGCAGCATGTTTTGCTACCCCTAATTCAGCTGTGTCTCTTTCCCACAGTCCTTCTCTACTTAGCCGAAGTAACAGGCCTGAGCCATGATTTTACACAGGCAACAAGGCCTTCATTTTGTAACCTATATGCAACAGCCAACCATCTTTACCCATCTGAGTTTTCTTGCTGAGCATGATGCCATATGGCCTGGAATTTCCCTTTGGTCCATTGGGGTTACCTGTCCCAGCTGTGTCCCCTCCCAGCTCCTTGTGCACCCCCAGCCTGCTCACCAGTGGGGTGAGAAGCAGAAAAGCCTTGGCTCAGTGCAAGCCCTGCCCAGCAATAGCTAAAACATCCCCGTGTTATCAATGCTGTTTCCAGCACAAAACCAAAGACGGCCCCAGGCCAGCTGTTGTGAATTTCACTCTAACCCAGACAAAATTAGTACACAGTATTTTCACAAACTCTCGTTTTGGTTTAAGGAATTCAAATGTTTAAAAAACACAGAAAACTCAACTAAACAAACCCTATAACCACCACACCTTTAAACAATAAACCCAATTGTGAATAGACATATAAAACCTCAGACAATATTAAGTAATTTTTTTGAGCTGAAGTTGTAGACAAGATTTTAAAAAAATAAATAATGGGGTTTTTTCCTGATCATTCTAATTTTTCCCAATGTAACACCCTTCACCCCACCCTTCTATGATGGTAAAATATGACAATTACAAGAAGGAAGGATTTTTTTTTTATGCCAGAGCTGTAAAAAAATGCTATATTAATCAATAAGGGAAGATGAGTCATTGCTTTACTGAAAAACACACAAACTATTGCCTGCCTCCTAAACTTTCTGATGAATTCCTTCACAAATCAGCTGCAATTTTGTGAAAACAGCAAACTATACAATATCCAAAGCTCTGCATAATCAATGCATCTTCAACATTTCCAGCTTCTGGCAAAGCAATCAATTAGGTCAGCTCTCAAATTATTGTCAGTAGTGCCCAAGTACACTGTTTAATGACTTCCAGTTGCACTGCATCAGCAATTTTTATTTTCTTTTTGTTGAGGGACAGGGGAGAGAGACAGAGACTGTAAGAATGAAGTTCTCCCTACACGCAAGTATAAACGGAAGAAAAATTATGTTATTCCTATTCCCAATGTAATATCTGGAAAGGTGTTAGAAATGTATTTTTGATTCTCCATCTTGTCTTTCTCCATCCACAACTCACTCTCCTATCCTCATAACATCTACAGAATCAGCAGAATATAAATAAGGCCTCAGGCTTCTTTATGCTCTCCATGGCAGCCTCCTTCTTCAGACACAAACAGAATGACCAGCTGGAAAATTATAAAAGTCACCCCTACCTTGCTACTTTATCCTTGGATAGTTAGACCCTTAGCTGTCTTTGACTCATTACCTTGAAATGAGACTTGCAGAGCCAGTGTTTGGCTCTCATTAACTCAATCTCTCTTCTCCTGACCTCCTCAGTATAAATTATTTCAACAATTACCAGAAAACACTTTAAGGAAAGAAAAAGGATGCAGAAGCAAATGAAAAACCAGAAGCACACATTTATCTAAAGTAGGCCATGGTCTACTTAGCATCTGTATTTTTTACAGCTTTTTGGAGGGGTTTTCATGGATGAAGAGGATACAGCATGGAATATCAACAAAAAATTATTAAACTGAGGAAGGTGGAAATCAAATATGGAATTTAAGGGCAGAAAATTAAAAACAGCTATGATGGAGATAGCAAAGAACTAGACTGAAAGGAGAATAGTTGAGTGGGGTGAACAGCTACAAACAGATTTTGTATAACAGTCTTGAAATAGGTATTACACAGTTTTAGCACGAGGGACATACAATCCCCAAAAAGCAATACACAACAAACTTTACTGGTGAAGTTGGGAGTATAATCAACACAGATGATAATACCTGTCCTATAATGTATCAGCTAAAGTCTTCCTAGAAGAGAGAAAGACCACAATTCCACAATGCATTCAGCAAAAATAGGTAAAAGCTTTTTGCGATTCTGTTCACTCATCTTTGCAACAAACATAGAAAAGAGGCACCAAAGTCATGGAATTGAAGCAAATGAGAGTACTGTTTATCAAAGCTCTGATCTCTCATCCGAGATACAATAGGAAGTGACAACATAAGGAGAAACTATTACTTAAGCATATTATAACTACAACTCTTGTGTGGAAACACTTGTAACAAAGATTTGAAATTCAAATAAAGTTTCAAATTTCACAGCAATTCAACTTCCTAGTATTAAAAGTGTAAGCAATCTATTTATTGGATCAAAACAGATATAAGCAGCTCTAAATAATGAGATTAGCTATAGAAGCAAATCATGGGCCTTCCTGACACAATGGGTCTCTCTTCCACGTTTCTATATATTCCTTACTCTAGTTACAATAATTAGCTAAGTCTCATAGACTTTAGGAACATCAAGGTTTAATGAGAAAAACATAACTGTAGTCATGGCTGCCAGCAAATTTGCTCAGTGGTTTCTACTTTTCTTTACTCTTCTTAATGACTTGAACAGTCAAATATTCCTTTAGATCACAATGAGAAATCCAATGAGGAAGTAGATCAGTCTCAAATATAAAAGCAGAAGTAAACTCAACAAACAAACAAAACCAAATCACACAGAAGCCCTACAAAACCAACTGCACCCACCAAGCTGGAACTCTCATCCAGCACTCAGAGCAACTATAGACATATATGCTAAAAATAAAAATGGATAGCTGGGGAAATATCAAATTTGTTATCTCCCCAAAATATACACAACATCAAAATCTTGTTGGGTAATGGCTTCCAAGAGAGTGCAATAGGAAAAAAAAACGCTTTACGAAGGAAAAAACTTTCCATGTCCTTGCTATACATTGAAAAACTTACGTTAGGAAAATCAGAATTGCATCCATATTAATAAACTTCTTGTGTTTTCAACTGAAGTTTTTTATTTCATGAGATCTTATGTATGGAATACATTTTTTTACCAACTGTTATAAACTATGGTGGTAACGTTCTTGTAAGAAAGAGATCCAGTAAGTGCCCTGTGCAAACACAGTTAACCCAAGGCCCATGGAATGTGCTTTAGAGGGGTTAAGTCATTTAGTAGGGACTGGAAAGACATGAAACCTTAATACTTGACAGTGGCTGTCATTAAAAGAGCTATTTCCCACAAAGTTAGAACTCAGCCTGAAAATGTGCCCTACACAAATAAGAAAAGGTCTCATTTTGTAGCTGTTTTTATTTCCTGTCTCACTGCATCACTGCACTAAAAGAACCCTAGGGAACCGGACATGCAGTTTACTCAAACTACTCTTGTTGCTGTAAGAATATGAAAACAATATCCCATCTTCACTATGAAATGACCTTGACGGTCTGTATAACATTTGTCAGACTAATAAAATTTGTAAAGATACTTGCTGATATGATGGATTGCATTCTTCACTGCTCCAGTTACCTCAAACTAAATTGCCTGTCATTATAATGATGGCTTTTGTAAGTGCAGTTTCTTAATTTGTTCCTCAGTCTTTCAACAGTGATTTCACAATAGACTTAAAGTGTTTATGGATCAATAATGTGCAAGAATAAAATACTGCATTCTAACAAAAATATTTGTAATCTTTCTGCTTATAGTGTGCCACGACAGAGCATTAGCAGAGAACATAATTCTAAGTAACAGGAAAATAACTTCAAACCTAGTTCACAAGCATCCAGTACCACAAACAGACAAAATCCTACAGATTTTGAAAAGGATCCAGTGCTAGTGATTCGTGGTTGATCCAATGGGTGAAAAAGAAAGTGAAAAAATTAATAATAAAGTTGTAACCAACACATATCTTCTTGACATACCTGATCACAAACAGTCTGTCCTGCTGAGCTACCCAAGTGTGCCTGACCTGTGTTTCCCTCGAACTGAGTTCAGGTGGGAATGCATGATGCAATGATAACCAGCAGGGCTTTGAAAGGAGCCAGAAAACACCCAGAGAATTTACTCTTTTGGCTCACAGGCATGATAAAAATTTCTGTATTACTTTCAGTCTCTGAAAACAGCACATCTTAATTCATATGGGAACACAGATAATCAGGCCATGCTGACAGCTTACTTCAGCAGAGAGTACTCAGGAAGCAACTGTATCTCTACATAGAACAGTAAATCTTCTGCATAGGATCAGGAAGCTTTCTCATTGACAGCCAGGTTCCTGAATGTCACAGATCCAAAGGATCTAAAAGGAGCTCTCCTCAAAAATTCACACAGGCAAAGTTGAGAGAACTGACAGGAAATTTCTCTGCAGATCAACTCTGTTTATTAAAAAATGAGCCCAAAAGAAGGCAGCCTCCAACAGGAACTGAAATTTGAAGAGGTTCAGGCATGGGAATTACTGGTTTGTACATGCTACAGACACTGCTCCAGGCAAAAATTATGGTTCTGCATTGACTTTGGGTGGCTGTCAGACATGCACCCAGCCACTCTCCCACACCCTCTCCTCAGCAAGATGGGGAACACTACACAGAAAAACTCACGGGTCAAGTTAAGGAGACCACTCACAATTACTGTCACAGGATAAACAGACTCAACTCTTCCACCTCCTCTTCCCTCTGAGGGAAGCAGATGAATGGGGAATGGGGGTTGAGGTTAGTCCGTAACAGCTCCCTTATGCCACTACTCCATCCTCACACTCTCCTCCACCCAGTGTGGCATCCCTCCTACTAGATACAGTCCTTGACGAACTTCGCCCACGTGGCTCCATTCCACCAAATGTAGTCCTTCAGGAAAAGACTGCTCCATAGCCACAGTTCCTGCTGGAAAACCTGTGGGCTCCCCTCCGTAGGCCGCGGTTCCAGGAGCTTGCTCTGGCATGTGCTCTGCATGGCTGCAGCGTCCTGCTGGGCATCTCCACAGAGTGCCACATGGAAATGAGCTCCACAGTGGTCTTCAACATGGTGTGCAGGGGTATCTCTGCTCCAGCACGTGGAGCACCCCCTTGTCCCCCTCCTTCACTGATCTCGGGGTCTGCAGTGCTGTTTCTCACACTTTGTTCTCACTCCCCTCTCACATTCTGCTGTGCAGTAGCTTTAGGCTTTTCAAAGAATATGCTTTACCAGAGGTGCCACCCCACTGCCAGCATCTCACCACAGGCAGACACTGCACTGAGAAATGAACAAATTAAAAAAACCCAAACCCTAAAAAGAACCCAGTAAACTGCTTGGGATTTCAGGTAGGAGCAAGATAAAGATTATTATATAATGTATCTGAAGATGGCAACTAGATGTAGACTTCCTAATAGTGACTACTTCTATGTTACTGCTTCTCATCACCTTGGGGTCCAGGAAGTTTAGGATCAAACCTGTGCCCTGACACAGACTTTTGGATTGTAATATACGAGTGTATTTCATATAAGTCATAATGAAAGGCTCATACTGCTAAAACCATATTACGTAGCTTTGATATTCGCTAGCCAAACTCCATGCTTTTTTCTAAAAGTGCAGTATTATTCCATTACACAGACACAGATTTAAGAGCTTCAGATTACATACTGATGCAAAGCAATGTTATGAAAGACTGCAAACCTCCTCACTTCCACTCCTTTGTTTTTACCACTGAAGTACTACTTTAGATTTAAATATCTTTGAGTTCAAATTGCAGTATCCTATTCATCAATATTTTTAACTATAATTTCACATACTTCAACTAGGCTCCTCTAAAGGTTAAAGCAGTAACTTCAGAAGCTGAACTACAGAAGAAAGCTGAATTGCCCATACAACTATGAACAAACCCACTATTAAAAAGGTCTTTTAAGGTAGTAGTAATTTTCCACTTGCTTTTCAATACATCTTCTCTCTCTTCCCTTTAGCACTTCTGAATATCTGTGTTAAATGAAACTATCTGTAGCATTGAAAAGCTTTATATAAACCTATACACAAAACCTCAGGTTAAGAAATTCTTTTGTACCACATAACAGTATCTTAACTTATAAAAATATAACATATACACTATACTGTAAAATACATCATATATATACACATATATATATACACACACACACACACACTATTCAGGGAATATACATATTTTCAGACAAGCCAGCATGTGGCATGAGAGATGTTTAACTCTGTATTAATTTTCCAAAGCAAGTTCCTCAAAGGATCCTACTCTTTCTATTGGGATCACAATTTAAAGGAACCTGCTGGGTCCATGCATTCTATGCAGAATGGTGCTACAAATGTCAGCGGGCAGATACAAACTAAAGCACAGGCAAAAACAAAAATCAAACAATTCACCTAAAATTTCCAAGTAATACGGTTATGCTAAAGTAATAAGTGGAAACACATTTGCTAAGTACATCGCTGCAGGTTTGCTCAACATTTTTGAAGATAAAGTCACTTAGCTTCTGTGCATTTTGTCCTAGTTGTGTAGCTTTGTAGAAGCTTAAGGCACTAAGTCCCTCTACGTTTACAACTTTCAAGTGCTTGCAGACAACCGGTATTGCTAAAAAATCTGAAGCTCAAAGGCACAAGTAATTAAAACATTAGGACTTCACTGAAATTGTCTAAACAAGACCATATTGTGTTGTGCCTGCTAAACTGTCCACCCAGATTGTTCAGAAAACTGAAAGTAATGTTCTGATTACTGGGATTCATCAACATCAGCGATAATTTCTGCTCTTGTAACTAGATTTCAATGGATACCCAAATAAATGCCTTTGACAAAAACCTTCCAATTCTGAAAGACATACTGTTGTAAACAGATCAATCATATCTCCTTTCACTGCTACAGATACAAGGTGAAAGAACACAGACCTGTCTTTTTACTTGCAAAACTTACACAAAAAAGACATGATATAGCCCCAGGGAAGGACTGAACTACTTTTGCCTCATCATTAACATCAGCAAGGAGCTACGAATAACAACAAATTTTTCTTCTGAAAAAAAAATAAAAAACACAATTTCTTCCTCTTGTTCTTAAAATCAGCTGTAGGAGTGTATATGATAAACAGGCATTTTCTCCCAAAATATTCAATAGTATGCAATTTTCCTGGGCAACACAAGAGCACATCACAGATACATGAAAAGCTGCTGGATTCAGACAAACTTAATTTAGAGCCTGTTCTCAAGTGCTAAATTGCTTCTGGGAAAAAAAAAAAAAAAGTTTTTAACCCAAAATACGCATAGATATTTTGCACTAACTTTCGCACCTATTCCTGTTTTGAACAGAAACTCCTCCCACGTGAAAAATACAAAAATTAAGAAATAATCATTTTTGCTTGGTTTATTTTGGGGAGGGGGATTGGGTTGGGTTGGAGGGGTAAGGGTTGAGGTTTTTTGGGGTTTTTTCGGTGTGGTGTTTCTTTCTGCCTCTCCACCTGCACTGTTTCAATACTTACAGGTTTATAAGAAAGATGAGGAAGGACTTTTTATGGGGGCCCAGCAACACAAGGGGCAATGGATTTAAACTGTGAGAGGGTAGACTGAGACTAGCTGTAAGGAAGACATTTTGGCAATGAGGGTGGTGAAACACTGCTACAAGTTACCCAGAGAGATGCCCCATCCCTGGAAACATGGAGAGTCAGGTTGGATGGGGCTCTGACCAACCTGCTCCAGTGGAAGATGTCCCTGCCCATGGCAAGGAGGTTGGTTTAGACCACACTGAAAGGTCCCTTCTAACTCCAACCATCCTATGACTCCATAATTTTCTTACAATAGAAGTGCCTAAACTGCTGTTGCTACACTATTGCCAAGTATTTTCCTAAAGTGAAAAAAATTAAGGTTATTAGTAGAAATACTAATAATGTGAGAGGCTTACTAATTAGGAAAACACATCAACTCCAATGCTCTTAATAATTACAGTGTATATTTGAAGTCAGTATATATTTGGGCAAATAAAACACCTGTATTTTTAACTACTTCATAATAAAAAATCTACTATTCCACTCCTGGCTGTAATTTAAATAAAATATCTTCATGTATATTACCATATGTACACATTGCTACATTTTGTTTAAAACAGCTAAAATGAAAAGCCATTTGAAAATTAGGGCTAAAAATCTGACACATAGTAGTGGAAGGCATTAAACAGTGACAAATATTTTTAGTCGCAGCTTCTAAGTAATGCCTCCAGTTAAACCTACTTCATTGTTCAACTACTTTATAAAAATATATTAAATAATTTCATTAACTAAAATTGAACAAGATTGACTAAACTCTTTTCCAGTATGCCTTGAGATAATCTCTGAACATAAAAGGAAAGAAACATTAAAAAGCATCAAATAAAACTAACCTTAAATATAGAACAGCATATTAAAGAGCAGTATCACTAATAACAAAATTATTCCACACATGATTAGCTAAAATCACTATTATAATACAAAAGCACAAAAACTACTTTCTTGTTTACATAGCAGTAATGCAATGGTCTTCCTCTTTAGATAAATATGACAATGAATCAACAACTTTAACCGCATACAAAGCAAAAAGATAATTTTCTGGTCTCTTCAATTAAATAAATTCCAACTATTAAGGCCTCTATACTACATTTAACATAGATGATAGGAAAAAAAAAAGTGAAATCATTATTGCTTTCTAAAACAACATAACTTGAAAGTTATATAAAAGTGTTTCTGTCACTTTGCATTTTAAACTTTAATTAAAGTCCACTATCACTAGCTTACTATGCTTTAAGATAGTTTTTGGTCATTCAGAAATATTATCTCTTATCCTACTAATGTTGAGTCTCCCGAACACCTTTTAATGTCCGAAAAAAAAGA
This sequence comes from Dicrurus megarhynchus, assembly GCA_013399195.1. Taxonomy (NCBI): domain Eukaryota; kingdom Metazoa; phylum Chordata; class Aves; order Passeriformes; family Dicruridae; genus Dicrurus; species Dicrurus megarhynchus. Next base: position 811,192 of record VXAD01007403.1, read on the forward strand.
ATTTTGGAATTCCAAATGGACTTCATCAATCAAAATGGGTTTTATTTTCTATGTTTGTTAATCCTTTCAAAATAATGCTACCTTTAAACACTCTTTCCAAATGGTTCTTACTCAAGTGTCCACAAATTCTGGTCTCTCTTATTTTGTCAGCTACTTTGTCCAGTGCATTTACACGGCATAATTCCCTGCATCATGCACAGAAACATTAAACCAAAAAAACAAACATGAAAAATACCTAATGTTGCATTTGTTTTGTGGTGCTGATTCCTTCATCCATCTGAAACTACATCCTGTAACAGATGCATTCTTGCCTCCAATGATTTATCTCACTGACTTGTTTAACCTTGCTTGTTAACCTTTTGCCACATTTTAAAATCTTTTTAATTGCATGTTTCCTCTTCTTCTTAGGTATGTTTCACTGACTACATGGGTTTAATTTTTCTTCCTGTACATGTTATGTTTTTTCAGTAAGTTGTATTGTTTTACTTTGCTTTCTGAAGTTGTGCACACTAATAGGTGTGTGGGTGTGTTTTACAGCTGATTTTGGTATTTTTGTGCTTCAATTTTTATTTTGATTTGCAACACACAGTAGCCCCTTTTACTGACAGGTGCTCATATTGAAAGTTTTTTCACTCAGCAGTACACCATTGGTTAAATCTCTTACATGCTCCATAATCAGTTCTTGCATATCACTGACAGTCTATATATCTCATTTTAGTTGTATCTCACTGTGAAGTTCTCTCCCATGACTACTGTACTTCCACAGCATATTCCCTGCTCTCCTATCTCCTTCAGTATATTCCATGCAGCCAGTGACATCATCCTGGTCAAGGTGTCAGTAACCAGAGACCAGAATAATTTTTCTATGACATGAAAACTATTTTTCTTATGGCTCCCCCTTTAAAATAGAATTCCCTTAGTATAAAGAATAAAATTTAGCTTCAAGTTCAAATCATTAAACAAAACTTTGCACCACATTAAAGAAACCAACTAACATTGAAATTTTGGTTAGAGATCTTCCTAAATAGATTAAACTTTAAAAAAACCCCACCATTTCCCCCCCCCTTTTTTTTTTCTTATTGCAACAAACAGAGATTCAATGAAAGCTAGCATACATATAATCTAAAAGCCTTTCTTTACAAAATGATATAAGAAGAGTTCAATTAACAGACTAATGGAAATATGCACCCAGTTACTACTAGGTTTAGAAACAGCCATCTATACCAGATTGCCTTGGATTTCATAGCAACAAATATAAAACAAATATATAATAAATGTAAAATGTTTCTAAAATATAAAATAAACATGTAATAGACATAAACAATTATTCTGAAGTGCATCTCCTTTAAATGCCTTTCATTCTTTTCTGCCCTTATTTTCACTGTTCCCTCACTTTCGCTGGTCAGGAAGACTCTTTAAAAAACAACCCTAGCATTCAAAAAGGTTTGCTTTCTAAATTCACTACGAATAAGATGTATTTATGACATGAAACTTAGATTTATAAAACCCCACCTCTAATTTAAAAATAGATTGTTCTCCCCTGCTCTCAAGTCACATACAAGTAGTACACAGTGCAATTCTTGCTCATAAACTACAACTTGCTCTGCTTACACAAAATTGCTGGACATCAAGATTAAAGATAACTTTCCTTCAAATGCAGATGAACACAAAGTCAAACTCTTGAAACAGCTTTATACTCATGGGAAGTGCTTCTTCTGTAAATATGAAGTCTAAACCAGAAAAACATGCTACTTTCATACTTCAGAACTCCAAATAAATAAGTAAATGTACTCATTATTAATGTACTTCTTTAAACTTGTTTCCAAAACATTACTACAATATCATGACTGCAATATCTCTGAATTTTTATTTTTAGTAAATGAAATATTTTAACTTTAAATTTAGACGGAAAAAGTCACGGTCATATATGAGAACAGAAAGCAAGCAGTAAGAATTATAAAACCCACATCTTCCTTAAAAACTATAGTTTCTGATTTAAAATCTGTATCTATTCTAATTAATACTACCAACATTTTCAAATTAAAAATGCTACTTACAAGATCTATTTTTGTTGTATTAACAGTCTGAGATAACCATACAACAAAAAATGTACACTACCTATTTATTAGCCATTGATATAGATTAAGACTTTGATGCAGTTCTAAAATGTCAGCAGCAGGGGGAAGCTACAAATTTCTTTGTCACCTTACAGACAACATAGATTTTTTAATGCCTTTTTTTTTTTTTTTTTTTTTGACACAACCAAATGTCAGCTTGGACTTACGCCATGCTGCACTACAGGTATGTTGAGACATTTTTGGAGCACCCAAAGATACTGCACTAGTCATTTACTCCTTGTTTCTCTTTAAGAGAAGATATACATACCTCTCTAACACAGGTGCCATAGCTATCTAAGAAAGAGAAATGTTTTTAAGCTCATGGTCTGCATATTACATTTCCTGGTACCCTCAAGTTTAATAAAAGACAAAAGAAGTTTCAAAAATAATACTTATATCTGACAATACCCATTAGCAGAAACATTAAATAATCAAAACAAAGTAGTCTGAATATAAATAGAAGGTACTGGGGCAGCAGGGGGTGTAGGCTGTTTGTTGTTTTCTGACTTTTTGTATTAGAAAATGAAAAATAAATGCAGTCTGTTGCATCTCTTGCCGACAGTATACCTAAATACAAACAGACACCATCTGGAAGCCAGTTAGAGCCACAACCAGCAGAGGGACTCCATGCCCATAACCACCCTCCTGCTTTCAGCCCAGAAAATTCAGTCACATGACCCAAAAAAAAAAAAAAAAAAAAAAAAAAAAAGACTAGCAAAAGATAGCTAAGGTAAAATTAGAGGTGGAAGGTTACTGTAAAATGTCAACATTTATAAAGATTTTTTAAGCCCTCAATAAGCATCTTTTATGAATGGATAATTGGAAATAAGCATATTGAGTCAAGCATACTGTCAAGAACTCAAGCTATATCCTTATTCTTCTAACAACCTTGAGACTTGAAATAGGCAAGCTAAATTTTTTCTTCACATCAGGTTTAAATATACAATGCAGAAATGATATTTGCGATTGTCTGGAGAGCACCATAAAGAAAAATGAAAAAAATTTGCAAGACACTAATAGCATTGCATGTTTTCTCAATCCCTTGTTTTTCTGCTAACATTAAAGATAATCTATGATTGTTATACCATCTTATCCCAAACAGAGCTAGTTACAAATATGCAAACCAAAACTCTTAGCTTTCTAAATTCAGACTGCTTGAATTCTACCAAAAAGAAAAAAAGACATTTACTCCAGAGAGAAATATTTTTCTCCAAATCCAAATGTGTATCTGATTCAAGACAGGATAAAAAACTGTAGCCATTGAGCATTTATTTTATAGCGACCAAAGAATGTCAAATGACCAATGTCAATTTTTCTATTGACATCCAAATTTCAATAATTCAAAACAATTTCCAAGCTTTATATTTTCACCACACTGTTTCACTTCTTCTCCGCAGAACAAAAATCTCACACTTGCAGTTCTATTGACTGAACTACTGAATGTTGAGCAGCTGCTCCTCCTTAAAAAATAGAGGAGAACAAAGAAAACTGGGGGACATATACACCATACAGTTATACATGAAGACTTCAGTTCTTCCCATATTTTTCAAAATGTTATAGAAATAATAAATAATACCAGATATTTAAGCTCAACTTCATAATGACAGTATCATCTCCAAGGAAAACTAGAAAAATTAGGCACTGAGAAAAGACTTAATTCATTAGTCTGACTCAGCTTCTAAATTTAACTGAAGACATTTAATAATTTTTTCCTGGGATAACTCTAAATCTAATGATTCTATTCTTCAGAAGGAAGAGAATTTGAATTACCAAACAGGTCAAAATTTTATTTAAAGAAAATATCTACAGGCTTGAAACTTCACAGAAAAGTAACTTTCACAAGTCCACCAATAATCAACTGGCTTGCTGAGAATTAAAGACATTTGTTTCAGCCATGGAATTAGTCTTGCTTTTTATTTTTCATGCAATACTTAGTTACCTTACATAATGATCACAGAATGAGGAAGAAGTGATAGGACAACGCTAAAAGGCTGAGCAGTAGATGCAACTCTGAACATGTTGGTTTCTACAGATACGCAATCACAGACTCTGAAGTCATAGTGAAAATAAAAGGCTACAAGTACATTTGTAGGTAGGCTGGTGGCAAGGGGTGGTAAAAAAAATATCAGTTGAGTGAGTACCAACATAAGAAAAGAGGGGACCTGGTCTACATTGATCTAACATGCTAGACCATTTCTCAAGCAAAAGCTACCTTCGCCTCCTCAAAAATCTACTGAGTATTTTCTGCAGTTAAGTCCAATGTCAGCATAGTGCATCTTGTAAGTATTCTATTCAGCAACTGTACATTTTGAAATTTTACAGAGATGTGTTGCATTGACTTTGGCTGCTACCAGATGCCCATGTAGACACTCTCTCTTTCCTCCTCCTCAATAGGACAGGGAGAGAAAATAAGGTGGAAAAGCTTATGAGTCATGATAAAGACAGCAGAAGAACAGTCAAAAGGTCCCCATGAAAGCAAAGCAAAAAGAGGAGTTATTTCAGAAACTCTCATTGTCAGGCAACACCCAGAAATATTTTAGAGCCACAGTATGTGTAGAAATTGCTTGGGAAGACAAACTCTGTAACTACAAATCTCCCTGTAGTCTCCCTCTTACCCTCATCTTTATTGCTGAGGATGTGGTATGGAAAAATCCTTTTGGTCAGTTTTGCCACCTTTCCCAACTCTGTCCTCTCCCAACCTCTAACCCACACTCAGCTTACAGATCTCTGTAAGGGACGGGGTTGGACATAAACCCTTGACCCTGCACCAGCACTTCTCCAACAGCAGCCAAAATACCGGTGTGTTATCAACACTGTTCAGCCATAGATGCAAAGCTCAGTCTGATATTCACTGCAATGAAGAGAGTTACTTTGGAGGTCTGTACCTAATGTTCCCCGGGCATCAGTACTGAGGCCAGTCTTACTCATCAGTAACATGGATGAAGGGACAGAGGGTATCCCTAGGAAGTCTGCTGATGATACAAAGCTGGGAGGAGTGGCTGATACCCCAGGAGGGCTGTGCTGCCATTCAGTGAAACCTGGCTGCAGAGCTGGGCAGAGAGGAACCCAGTGAAGTTTGGCTAAGACAGGAGCAAGCTCCCGCACCAAGGGAGGAACAACCCCAAACACCAGTACAGGTGAGGGGTTGACATGCCAGAAAGCAGCTCTGAGGAGAAGGACTTGGGGGTCCCAGTGGACAACAAGCACACCATGAGTGCCCTGGGGGCCAAGAAGGGATCCTGGGGCGCTTTAGGAAGAGCATTGCCAGCAGGTCAAGGGAGGGGATGCTGCCCTTCTGCTCAGCCCTGGTGAGGCACATGTGGGGTGCTGTGTCCAGTTCTGGACTCTTCAGTTAAAGAAAGACAAGAAGCTACAGGAGAAGGTCCAGCAGAGGCTACAAACACAATGAGGAAACTGGAGGAAAGGATATTTTAACAGCAGGTATCAAGAGAATGAGGCCAGACTCTTCACTTGTGCCCTGGACATGATTGAGGGGCAGCAAGCACAGACTGAAACACAGCGAGTTCAATATGAACAGGAGGAAAATATTCTTTATTTTGAGGGTGGCAGAGCATTGAAACATGCTACCCAGAGAGGTTGTGGAGTCCCCTTCTGTGGAGATGTTGAAAGCCCACCTGAGATGAGATCCTGTGCCAATTGTTCTAGGTGAACCTGCTTTAGGAAGTGGGTTGCACTAGTTTTTTCCAGAGGTCCTTTCCAATCCCAACCATTCTGTGATTCCGTATAAAAATGCCTACTGACATTTCAGTTTCCATGCTTTTTGTTAGACCTTAAAATTTAACACGTTTCTACTACAATCTGAAAATATTCAGCATACTGAAGACATAAAGTGTTATTTAGCATTGATGATTCCTACAGAAAGCATTGCTGCAATGTTTTTTCTGGTCCTGAAATAAAAATTTAGATCCTCCATATCTATAACTCTTCTATTACTTAAACTTCTGCAGTATCTGTAATGATTAATTTCAAGGGTTTTCCTGATATTTACCTGCTTAGCAGAGGTTAAGGCAATAAATGGTACAATTGATCTGGAACCTTTGACAGCTTGTCACTCAACTGTCACAGTTTTCTGATTTGTGTCAAAATTTGTTTGCTCGAACCTTGACAGATGACAGGAGGGTTTGAAGAATTATGTTTATGGCAAAATGAAGCTCTAATAGGGAAAATACTTTTGAATCATTACAGCAATATCTGTAAGTGTGCTAATACTGGACATTATACCTATTATCATAGGTAACTCAAAGCATGCAGTTCAGTGACACCTCTCACACATTTTTATCTCATCAAATATAATCATCAACTCACCATTATCATCATCATCATCATCATCATAACTTCAACTATGCTGCACCTTGATCTTGTCAAAGAAATATCCTGCATTTCTGGAAGACCCTATCAAAATCTGAGTTTTTGTCCTGGACTGTATCATTCTCTCACATGCGTATGAATTTCAGAGCATTTTTCTATCTAAGGCATTGTTTTGAAACCGTAAACATCAAATACATTTAAGCTGATGTGGAACTCCCCAAAAACAGTTGGGGAGAACAACTCAAGAACTGTAATTAGAGTATCCATGTATGCATTCTCTGAATTCGACTCCCTCTATGACATTTCAAAAGAGAAAACAGCTATTTCTTAGTATAGTTCTGCTTATAAAACTTAATGCTGAAAGTGATTTTACAAATGGAAAAAGTAGTAACACCCAATTTCTGGGACACGTATTTCTGCCTCTAGAAAATTGAGGGTTTTTTCCCTCAAGAATTAGAACGGGAAGATTATAGAGTAACACACACCAAATCATTTGTTTCTGAATATTCTGAGACAAGTATTTCAAATTTTTGAGTTACATAGCAAATAGGATTTATCTCAATTATTTATCTGATAGTCTATTGTTTGATGCAATCAAAATCTTAAGTGAAGTTAAGAAGATAAGGACATTCAATCCATTGTCTTAGACTATTATTTTCCTAAAAAAAAAACCAAATTCATATACCTTTGTCACAAAATAACGTAATTTGTTATTCTGATAGTAAGTTAGATCATATTACTACTTTAAAATATCTAGTAAACATTCAGTCAAAACCTGCTACAACAGTGAGCCAAGATTTAATCTATTTCCCCCTAAACTGACACAGAAATAAAACAGTTCTTTTTCTTTACAACAGCAACTATCACCTCTTTGCAAAGCATTCGATCTCACAAAATGCTCCTGGCATGAATATGAAATAAAAACTGAATTAAACCCTCGATTCCTTCCTGGACCTATTTATGAACCACACAATCCCAGCATATTAACAATACACAACTGTTGGCTCTTGGTGCTTTTAGGATGGTAACATTTCCTTATTTTATTGAAGATCATCTGAAAAAAAGAATTCTCCTGAATATTAATAAGCTGGGACACATCTACCTCTTTCTGTTTTTCATTATCCTCCCTTTAGAATACTAAATCATTAAAATCACAAAGAGAAAAAAACACCACTCATTAAGACAGAATAAGTTGGAAAATTTAAAATCTTTATCCCCATCCTTCAGCAGCAGACTTTTCAGCCTTTCTTTTCCAAATTGCTAGAGAAGTGAAGCCGAAAATTTTGTCCTGATTGCTCCCAACCTGGTCACCCTGACTGCTGGATCCTTGAGATTTAATCCTCTCCCCACTTCCTCCTTAGTTCAACAGTAATGTTTTTAAATTAGTCCGTTACTATTTGTGAAGCATCAACAACTCTGAGTGAACAGGAGAGGAAAAATTTCTGCCTTCAGAAAAGCATATGAACAGGGGAGCAAATAGTAAAACTCTATCACTGGTCACAATTTGAAATATAAGTGAAAAGAAAATATTGGCTAAATTCCCACTAATACAAGCAACACCTGTAAAATGAAAATTAATTAATAAAACTCGTAAGGAGGAGAATTTTAATTACAATAAAATAAAAAATGGAAATAAATAAAAATAAAAAATGGAAAATATTACCTTTTCATTTAAATACTGTATCATAGTCAATAAGGCTAAGAGAGGTTACAAGCAGAGCATCCAGTCAGGTTTCCCTAATTTTTGACCAGTCAACTTTGCCACTAAAGAAAGGATTTGATTATAAGTACATCACACATTGGAAGTATGCCACCATTTCAAGCATTACTGCAATGGTGCAAAGAATCCTACCTTGCTATTGCCAACTCTACATCGAGTAAGTATGTTGTAGACCAGTAAAATAACCCATATCACCAACCACTCTTACCTCACACAAGAATAACAGCTTGGTTTATCAGGTGTACAATTTCCCTACACTATTTTAAAGGTCTTCCTAGCAAAGCCTGCCTGATCTTTGCAAGAGTGTGACAAAGTGAAATGTGAAAGGATTCTTCATTTATGCTGCCAAATAATCACTGGCAGATAGTTGAAGTTTTCTCTCTCAATATTATACATAATTACATTGTCATTTTTTGAAGCACAGGTTAAAAACAAATGTACATGATATTTTAAAAGACACAGCTTGTTAAAGAATTTTTTCCTATCTGTTCCATGTTTATACTGTGGTAGACTGGTAAGTTTTACACTTTCATTTATCTCTGCTTTAAGTACTTCCGTCTTATATCCAGCATGTTTATTAAAAACATGTTCACAGCTTACTGCAAATTTTACCATGATAGCTTCTGCCATAGAGAAGAAGCCACACACATGGTAATTATTTGCAATACACAAAGAAATTACCCAAATTTTATTTTAAGCAAAACAACAAGAAGAAAAATATATTGACACAGAAAATTTTTAGAAACATCATTAGAAATGCTCTTTAGGAAATATTTCTTAATTCTAAGATTTTTCACTGTGAATGTTTATTTAACATAGTACTTTCTTTTCTCTTTCACCCTTCAAATCTTACCAAAAATGGCAGCTAACCATTTGAACCATAAGCTGTCAGCCTTCACTCTTGCTTGGCAACCACAAGTTTAAGGCCACCAGAATTTTAGCACTAGAGCATAAATGAATTAATGAACTTCTTGCAGATAACTTACAAGAACAAATATATGATTTCAATCACACAATCAGTGTTTTGGTAGGCACTATTCCAAGTCCCTGCCATGATTCTGTTGCAGTTACAGTTAGCTCTATGCTTACAAGAATGGGAATCATGTGTGCAATCCCCTGGTTGTAAAAGACAAAAGCAGAGGTAAACGAATCCCTAGAATACAAATGTGTTTATAATATTCTTAAAAAGATCACATTAATTACAGACATGCTCCACCTAAGTGTTGGAAGAATATACTTTGAGAAGACAAAAGAAGATTTAATACTTGTGGGCCCGAGAATCTGAGACATCAGAAAATGTCTGGGTTTCATAAAGCTTTTCATTGTTTAATATTGATACACTTCAAGAGGATTAACTACTACATATTTATGGAATACTTTAGAAATGCAGAGAGTTATCTAAGAGCTAGGTATTATAATTCAAAGCATTCTGGCCAATAAGCTGAAGACAAGATATTGCCCTCTTCAAAAAAAAAAAAAATTAAATGCATTAAAAAGAGGATTTTCAAAATTACTGGACTTCAGTTCCTGGAAGGAAGATCTTAATTTTTTTTTCATTCCTAGAAAGATTTTTTTTACTATGTTTACATATGTTTACTATGTTTACATAAAATAGCATATTTAAAGAGAGACACACTTTGTAGACTCTGGCCTAATCAGAATAAGTTAAACTTGACAAAAATGATTTTTTTAACCACCTGTCAAAGTGCATCAAGGGAACAAAAATTATTCTCAGTTGACCAAAACTACTGAGAGTTACTCACAAAATGACAGTTTTAGCTATATACAAAATTAAAGCGTAATGAACAATGTAACAGTTTTCTTTAAGATCAGAATATCAACCACTAGAGCAGATTAAGAATTCCTATATCTACCCCACCAGCATAAAAATAATTGCCTCCCATTACAGTTTTATAATCACAAACACTCCCTATCCAGAGAACTGAGCTTAAAAATTTCCTCAAACTGTAGCAGAAGCACCTACTCACATAATTTGCCTTTGACTTTTTCCTTTGTCAGATACTTAAAAATACAACAAAATAATTAAATACATTATAATTTTCAATTCCAGCAAGCTGCAATTAAGGCTTCTATTTTTTTCACATTTAAAAATTATTATATATTTAACAGCACCTGAGTCCCCTGTCATTTCTTCTCATGTCAATGTCCTTACAAAGCAGACTGCCAGCCACAAATACCACAAATTTTCCAGCACCTATCCTTTCTAATGTTCAGATGGTTTGTTTAAGTTACCTCCACTCTCTCCTGTATTTCAAATGAAAAACATCGAAGAACAGAGTGATTCAGTCAGTAAAATAACGGGGGGAGGTAGGAGGGAGTGCACAGGGAGGGTGAGAGTAGGAGGGGGTGTCTAATAGTATTGTTGCCTTCATTATTAGCATGATCAGTCCACAGATAAACTACCACTGCCCACACCTCAAAGACTTCTGAAGCCTTTCCTAAAAGGCTTCCTTATTAAAGAATAATACCTCCCACTTCATTGCAAATTATACTTATTACATGAGCACTTTCAGGCTTTTGCGGGGGTTTTTGTTGTCTGTTTCTTGAATTTGCCATTTCTACAAAAGATTATTCTTCCTTTTCTGGCACCTGCACATATACAAAGATAGCACAAGGAATCAACCATTTCCTCTGTCAGAAGTGCCATTTCTCCCACCATAAAGTCATACAGTAAATTAGCAACATAATATTTTTATGTATAAGAAACCAGCTACTGCCCCCACAGGAAGCTTCATTTACTGAAAACAATATGATCAACTACCAGTCCTGAAGGGAGAGCTTTCAGAATTCCGCATCTATTTAGTTGTTTTATGCTCTTTACAACCATATTTTTTTACCAAACAAATTCTCCCATATAGGGCAGCATCACTGAACATTCTATAAAATGTTTACATTTTCCCATCTTAGCGATCCATTGGAAACATCAATATCCTTTGCTTACTAGCCTTAAAATTACACAAGAAATTTCACATCCATCTTATATCTTAAACAGCCCTCCCCAAACTGCCAGAAGAACTACTCAGACACAATTCCGTGACTGTAACACACCATAGAACATGAACTGACGATCATATTCTTACAACCTCCAAGTACTTTTTTCCATTCTGTTTATCCCTACTCCTTTCTTTAAATATTTCTTAATATAATTAGTTATATATAAGTAAAGATTAATGAAAGCATTAAAAAAAAATCTTAGTCTAGTTTCTTATTCTTGCTAATAATTATTTAATCACTGATACGTAAAATTCTTACCCCTTACACACAAAGCCTGGAAGAAATAAAAATCATGCTTTTGATTTTCATAATTATTTCCTATTTTTGGAACATTACTCTACCAAGCACTACTGCCCCACTGTAATTTATCCACCTTCACCAGTGAGACAAAGTACTACTACACAACAGATGAATGGATATTCCAAGTATTTGCCTCACTGGAATGAGTAACAGACTTGGCTAGCAAGAGTACAACAGCAAGATGGTAGCCAGACACTGGAGCAGGTTGCCTGGAGCGGATATGGAATCTCCTTCCTTGCAGATACTCAAAACTCACCTGAAGCAGACCTGAAAAACCTGCCTTGACCAGGAGGCTGGACCAGGTAGTTTCTGGAGGTGAGAGGAATGGGTAACTTCTGGAGGTCTATTCCAATCTATATGATTATATGACAAACAATCCCAGGACTTGTATGAGCAGCTTCTTTTCCCTTGGTGTTACTTACTGACAAACATTTTAGCGTACAGTTTAACAGCTATTTTTACTCCCAGCTAAATAACATATTTTCAAGGCTAAAACATGGACAATTCACACAATACCTTCCATGACGTTTAAGTCTCAGTTTCAAAGGAGACAGAATACTCCTGCTCTTCAAACAGTTTATGAGGTAGCTCTTAGCTAATGTTGTGTCAATGGGGAAATCAATGCACAAAGGAGTTAGGTGATTTACACAAGACTTCAAGAAAAGCTTGTTTAATTTGGAAAAATCCAGTATTACAGTATGTAGAAAAGCTTATCACAGAGAAAGAACAGACCCTTCCTCTGCCTTGATATTCTACAGGATTTTAGCCAGGTTTTACTGGCAATGTAAAAAAAAAAAAAATCCTTTCAACTTTCAAGTCAAATATATTTATTGAGCACTTCTCTTCAATACTAAACTTGTCTTACACACATGACTGCCTGATATAAATTGCAAAATACTATTTTGATATGTTAGGTCGTATTTGAAAATTTAAATGACGCTTTAAGATACTTTCATGTGTTTCAAATGATACATACACAAAGGCAGCAAGAAAATGCAAAAAAAAAAAAATTCAAACAAATTCTTAGCATATGAGTTGATGTGCAACAAGCGTTCTTAATTAATGAGCACAAAAAGCTAAAATGAGCTCTCTTTTTCCAGGAAAGTGCTCATTTTCTTTTTATCAAGAGCCACGTGTATTCACAAATCAAGGGAACAGAATAAGCTCATTTCAAGGTCAACATGATGCATGTTTAAATTTTGTTAGTTGTAAATATAATATTACTATCAAAAGCTGACAAAGTCATACATCATTATGTACACTTTGACAAGTTCCCTGATATCAATTCAGAATGACAGATAGATTAATCACATTCTAGTTTGACAAATTGCATTGAAAAATGTGACTCGTAAGTACAAAATTCAAGAGCTCAGCCATCTACATCAGATAATGAAGATTCAAAGACCTCTTTTCATCAGTGTCATTTGATTAGTCCCTCTTCAAAAACGAGCCTTTTTCTTGTGATGAGGTGCTTTCTTTTATGCACTTTTTTCTTTTTCTCCAGATTTATTATTATCCATATACTGAGATAAAAACAGTGAACAGCAAGGTGGTAATATGGTTTTTTTTCCTTGAGATAAGCTACTCTATTCCAGCACTACATGGATCATGCAGTGTAACACTGGTCCTGAACAAGATTTAAAAAAAAACTTGCTCAAACAAAACACCCAATATTCAAAAACAGACTATGAAATAATCATGTACGGATACATTTTATTTTGTACAGCCTGACCTATAGTATTCATTAGTTCATTTTAACTACATTGAGTCCCTTTTATCTAAATAAAAGTAAACATATTTTAAATAACCTTCACAAAATAGTGAACCTAAAGGGAGATGCTACCTACACTACAGAACAAAAGAGAAAGGAAGACCTAAAAAAAAAAAGCTACTTGAATATTCACAGCAGCAAGATAGTCTATCCTATCACAGGAGAAAACAATTCCGTATTACATATACAAAAAAGAGAAATGGTGTAAATAACAGCCTTCCATTGCTAATGATCCCAAGATATATGAAACCACCCAAAGTACTATGACTCCATTTCTCTCATTAAGACACCTTAACCCTTCTTCTCAACAATTATGTTGCTAAATAATGAGCATACTAAACATTTTGCAGCTATAAAAATTTTACATTATATACTTTAGCACAAACAGCTGACTTCTAATACAAAGTTACCAAGCTTCAAACCTCAAACTGTTGGCTTAATAATAACCCTCAAGATTATTTTTGTACCTTAGAAGACTATATTCTGATATTCTTTCCATTGGTACCTGACATAGTATATATTAATTTTTAATGCTTCATAAATACTACTATATAAATTAATGTATTACTAAAGAATAAAATGTACACAAGTAAACTGTGTGACAAGAATGTATGCTGACAGTCAGTAGAAAACCACCTTAAAATTCCAGAGTACAACAATGATACTGTTTTACAGAGCCACAGTATTGTAATAACAGACTAACTACTACTACATTTATTTTAAAGGACTGAATTTATTATTTATTATATATTAAATTTCAATTCTGAAGAACAACCATATAATGGCTAATCACAAACAAATGTCAGGAACAGAATCAAATTTATTAAGCTCTTCTATTACTGTTCAGAATAATTGGGAACAATTTTAAAAGGAAAATACCATTTAATATTAACCGAACAGTAGTAACACTGACTAATTAGCTGCACTTCTGACTCAAAGGTTTTTCTTTATTATATAAAACACACTCTTTCACTAATTTAAAAATATTTTCTCTGTTACACATGCGATTTAGAGTGAAAAAGAGATAGTTCACTGAGAAAGAGTGTGGTATACCACGTCTTCAATTTAGAAGGAAATATAGATGCTCATAACAATTTTGGTTTTGTATTAAATGGTACACATGCACGACCAGATGACTTGCACTTATCCTCAAAATTTTCCTTTATAATTATTTATATGAAAGTAAATGTCAAGTCCCTGCATTAACTTACAAATTCCCTATTTCTCAGAATTTGCTACATGTTCGAAGCTTACGATGAAGGTAATGCACACACCCACCTCATGCGCATGCCTGCATTGAACTCACAGTTGATAGGGACTCAATAAAGCATTCAAACTACTGCACGTAGATGGGCTTCTCCTCTCTTCAAAAAACACTGTAAAAACTTAGAAATTAACTTAATCTGCACCTGCAAATGGTAAATAGTTTTTGTTAACAGATTTACATTAATTTCTACATTTAATTATACATCTAACTGCATAAAGCAATGGTTTTCTATTATGTGAAATCACTGGCACACTCACACCTCTTACAAAACAAAAGAATCTTGAATTCAGTAGTTAAATGCACACATATAAAAAATATTAGGAAGCAGAAAGGTATTTGTACATTTTTTTTGCAGATTTTACTGCAAGTATTGTGGATAGATTGTTAATTGCATTTTTTTTAAGACACTTAGTATAACGGTATGATATTGGCAATTTGTTGTAAAAACTGAGAAGCAGAACAAACACCACGCTGAACAGATGTTGTCACACATACCAATATTTTGAATACCAGTCAGAGTTCACTGCTATTAAAAACACAGATTATGACATTGTAATTTCCATTTTACCTACTTCACAAAAGGCAGCAGTAAGTACAAGGAGCAAAAAGTAGCCTTTCACTAATATTGATCTCCAGCATTGTAATTAAAAACAGAAAAAAAAAACCTAACTCAAGTTTTTGACAATAATCATACTGTTAGATAGGACTCGCATAATCTGCAAGTTCTTTTTGCTCATCAGGAAGCTCAGTAAATGCAGTTAACATTAATGTCATTAAAATAAATAAGTAAAATAAAAACTAAAAAAATTTGAAAAGGAAAAGTTAAACACCAACTAGAATATGTTCTGTGTAGGTAAGTATGTTCAAATAAAATTTATTTATTGTAAAATAACTTCTTTAAATTTTAAAAACAAGCATCTTAATAAATTTAGCACAGCCTTTAGAGTCCACACACACACAAAAATAGAATATTATTTTCTTGAATGACAAATAAAAATAATTTTCTAGTTACAACTGAAAATTAAGAGCATCATACCTCTAATGAAAGCTTGATCCTAAAAGGCTACATGAAAAAGGCCTAATAAAAATATTAATTTTTCATATACCTAAATACAGGCTCAGAAAGTTCAAAACATAGAAAGCAAACAGGAAAAGTAGACACAGGACATTTGTCTCCATTATTTTTTTGGTATTCTGTTAACATTTTTAGCATTCAAATTCAAACTAACATTTCTGAGCTAGTAAATACAAAAAAGATAGTAACATACATCCCTTTCAAAGGATTTAATTTACTTCTTTACTTTGTAGACATTTATGGTGTGACTTAACAATACAAAGCAAACATTTCTTACTTGAACTGAGTTATTTACGTTCATTAGACTTACCAGAACTGCCAAAGAAAAGCTGGAGCCTTGTTCGATACATCCATAATGGTTTAAGTATATATTACAGTTACAGAAGAACAAAAAGATATGGAATGTACACACAGGGCTAGTGTATGTCCCAGGGAAATGGACAAGAAAAAAAATCTTAACAGCTAATGTACATGATTATACATTTCTATTACATTCATGTTTAATATTAAAATTATAGACAATAACACAATTAAAACTCCAGGGGATAAGGATCAAATCATTGTAAGTGAACAACATGCCCAGCGAGATCTTACCAACATATTTAAGAAAAAGTGTTGTCTGTCACAAGAACAGCACTAGGAAGACAGGCATGACCACCAAATCATACATTTTCTTATGTTTTCTTCATTTTTGATAAACAGTTAATTCAGATATCTTGAAAATATGAAGCACTACAATAACCCAGTAATATGAAAATGAATGTACAGTAAATTATACAAGATTGTAATTTAAGAACCTGCTCCAACCCTCTCCTGATAAATTATAGCTGAGAAACAAACACGTTTTGGTCATACTTTCACTGTTAACTTATACAAAAGCTTTTCTGACAGTACAAAAGTGACCAGTACTAATTTGTAATTAAACATATTCACAAGGTGATGAACTAGTCATTTGTGAGGCAGCAGAACTTGGTACACTGGAATTAAGTTGAGAGCTGCACAACTAATGTTCTATCACCGTATTTTACTGTAAAGTTTCTTAATTAATTGAGAAAATTTATTAATTAAAGAGTAAAAGCAGATCAGATGGTTGAGGAAAACAAAGTATTAGATTTCACTGAATCTGATGAGCAAATCAGCTTTTAAAAATTCATCTACTAAATCTCACACACCTCCCACCCACAATCACTTTTTTTTTGGAACAGTACTGGTTTGCAACAGGATTTTTCTATCCCTCACATTATTATAACTCATGCTCAGAATAAATTTTAAAATACTGATTTCCACATTTCCAACCATCTCCATATTGCAACTTGGTGTTTCACCCTTCTCAATCAATCTCTAAATTCTTTAGTTATGTTTTAGCAGTGCAAGACTAACCAGCAGATAACTGGTCATCAAGGCCGTTATAGAAAAACAGTGGATGAGAACAAGCTACATCAGTTATCTACATTAGCTATTTTCTGTTTTACTAAATCATCAAAGATTTCTAGTTGAGCTTTCAAATTCAGATGTGAATGGTAAGTCTCAGTACTGTCAAACTATGTGCAGACTGTACTCGTGGTGTATTATAGTTGAAAGCATAACGCATGCCACTTTTTTATTTTATACCTACTCCCTTTTACCATTTTAGAAGTTCGGACAAATACTTGTACTTTAAATTCTTCCACATTTATTATAGTTTCATGCAGTAAACCTACTTTATATTGCAGCTAGTATGACAGGATAGTGTTAAATATAAAAAAATAAAACATACCACGTTCAAAGTAGCCAGTGCAGACAGCACATGCGTAACCTGGTATTTGCCATGCTCAAACACAGTCAGAGACTTAAAATGCTTTTGCATTCAAAAAATAAAATTTTAAAAGAAAAATCTGAGATGTTCGTGATACTTAATAGTTAAGATAATTTATAGTATCTTAAGAATCAAAGTTAATTAGATTACATCAATACTCAAACTTGCAATATATGGCAAATTTCTGACTTAATATATTACAAAATCTAGGCAGACCAAAAAAGAATTTGAGGTAACAGCATCATTAGCCACCAAAAGGTTTTTATGTGTGAGAAACAATCTAATCTAAAAAATAGAAGCTTTCTTTCCCATCAGAACAGTAAACAAAGATTTAAACATAACATAAAACCAAGTAATTTAGAGCTCATGTTAGCACATCAAGTGCAGGATTTCTTACAATTCATTTTCAGACCTGCTGCTCTCCATTTTAATTTCCCTCATCTTCATAAATAATTTTTGTGATATTTATTAGAATCCACTTTCAAAGTTGAGGGGATCTCTAAATTATTGAGTATTTAGCCACCTCAAAGATATCGCTTATACAAGCACAAAAGCAGACCAAAACAAGTATTTGAAGAAACTTTTCAAAAACAAACACTACAAGCCACCCAGCGAAACTATTACAAGAGAATCAACAGCCATATGGCCTTGACATGGAATACCATTAAATGCCCCTCAAATAGCTGACAGCAAAGCACACTACCACTGTAAAATAAAATATTGAGAAGCAAATGCTACTGCATTTTGTGTAGCAACAGAGAGTTCTTTCCATACAAATAAAACTTCCTAGAGCTCAATATTTGCTGCCATTTCATTTCTTCACCATCCCTTCCTCCCCTATGATTTCCCTTCTCTCTTTTTCTTATTCCTACCTTTTGTTTTTCTTTTTCTTCTTCCCCTCTCTTACTATGCACGTCTGTTTTGTCATCTGCTCTCATTTGTTACTTTCTTCCAGCTGGCAGTATGTGAACCCCGGGGCCGAGGTCCCATTTAGCCATGTCTGAGAATGTCAAGCAATTCCGGCTATGAAAGCCAGCTACCACCTGGGAAGGGATGGAGGGGGGGCTCTAAGTCCACCAGAAAAGCCTGCCCAATAAAAGTCAGCCTCCCAGCCTGTAATTATAACTCCTCATACACAGACACTGGGGCCTTGGAAAATGTCCAAGCTTTCCTTTTTCCCACCCCTCCCCTCCTGTTCATTCTCTGCACTCTGACAAACAGATAAAAAACTGAAGTGGTAGTCAACACTTTGGTATACCTCAAGGGTCTTATCTTACTGCCTGAATGACACCCTCTTGCAAACAGATGCCCCTCCAACTGTGAAAGAGTACTCAAAAATGCGGAGTTGTTTTTTTCACTGAAGTAGAGAATGCTCAAGCAGGATTATTAAGATATACTGCAGTGCAGTTTCTAAAGTCAGTTTGCAGCCCTTTTTTGCAGTTGTAAATACCGTCCTTATGCTGGAAATACAATCACTGGGGTACTCACTGTGAACAAAACACAGATTTCCAGAAAACAAATTTAACAGCCCTTTTAAATTTACTGAAATTACGTTAGAACAGTCATTTTAACTGAATCCTTGAAAATGTGTACAGGCTGCACATATCACTAATGCTGCCATCAAGGGAAATATACAGATATGTTCATCTCACTGTAACAGACACCATTTCATCAGTTACACACACCCTACGCAATTCATGTGGAACAGAGGTATGCTGTCATTAGTCAGTACATGAACAGCTGACACATCAAAAGCGTATGTTTGCAGATCAAAAGGATCTTTGTCTTTATATCTGCAGTATTTCTGTTGTGCCAAACGCCACCGTTATTTTTGCCACATTTAAAATTTCATGGAATACTTAACAATAGCTTGGAATATTTAACAATAAGCTCTGTCCTCCATTATAGGACCAGACTTTGTGCAAATGTATTGCAGCAACAATAAAAAAAGCACACTGTGCCAGCTCAGTGGTTTTATGGAGAGAAAAAATCCAACCAACCAAAACAAACAAACACACACACACAAAAGCTCAAACAAAACTAAACAAAAATCATACCAAAACAAACAAAACCAAAACATCCACCAGAAAGCCCCAACACACAAAACACTAAAATCAGTAGGATACTACACAGGTTTTCTGTTGAAGCCTTTGTTGAATCATGTCCTCAAATACTCCAAAACACACAACAAGCTGTTACTATTCATTCTGGAAATGAGCTTTACCAAACACAGTCATGATGTCCTGTGACACAAATCTATCTTGTTCATAAAATGAATCGTATCACTGTTACAGAAATCTTATTGAAGTGAGTACCTAAAGCATCCAACACACATAGAGTTGTACTTTCAGCATTAGCTAAGAAACAGCTGGCACAGGACATGGTCTGGTTTTTGCTAAAAGGACAAAACTGAAATTGAAACATTTATAATTTTACATATAAGAAAGAGCCTTATGAATAAAAGCAAACCCGGTGGGCACAGCACAACATCTCTCTAGACATCCAAAGCAATGAATCAGCCCAAATTAATACCTCAAATTACCCTCTCAAACTGTGATACATTCATCAGATAGCTCAAAAGAGTTAAAGACACTGTAGCATGAACCTACAGGGGAAGCACTTCATACTGTTTTCAACGGACTACAAAATTAAACATCTGTCAGTATGCAAACTCATTCTGAACTCATTTAGTAAGTAAAATAATATATGCTTACATTACTAATGGATGACTGCATACATACCAATGCATAGCACTCAAATGACATTTTGGCAAGCTTTGTGCTATGTAGTGAACTGGTGTAGAACAGAGACCATTCTGACTTCTTTTAAGTTTCTATTGTTCCTCTACTACAGCAATGCTTTTGTACAGTAAATGATATAAACAAGCCTTATACCAGATTAAGAGACAACCAGCATCTTCAAAAAAATCTTGAATGTATTAATAGTAATTATGACCATTACATGACTCTGACTCAGAATTTCAAACTTCAGAATACATTTATTTCTTCCTTTAATTTAGTACATATTTCGAAAGTTGTCTTTTAAGTGACTTTTTAAATACATTGTAGATGCATTTTTATTTAGTGTTCTAAATCTACCTTCCCCTCCAATTTCCTCTCCCCCCAAAGCTGTATCAGCTAAAACACATTAAATCTGGTATCTCCCTCTCCAATTACAATACTATAAATACAAGGAACCATAGCTTTTGGACTTGGATGGTCACGAAGTCTCTTTGTTCGTTTGTTTATTTTCAATGAGAAGAAATATTTGACTCAGATCCTTATAGCAATTTGTTAGTTAAAAAGGCTAAGTGATTGACGTTCTTATTCTTTCTGAGGTCTAATGTTTTCATTAGCTTGTATTTATGTAATAAGAATATTCATGTACCCTTTATCACAGAATTGTCAGGGTTGGAAGGGACCTCTGGAAATGACCCAGTCCAACCCCCCTGACACAGCAGGGCCCCTGAAGCAGGTGACAAAGGTACGTGTCCAGGGGGGATTGGAATGTCTCCAGAAAGGGAGACTCCACGCTCTCCTTTGTCTGCTGTTCCTATGCTCTGCCACCCTCAGTGGAAAGTTCTTCCTCATGTTGAGGTGGAACTTCTTGTGTTTTAATTCATGGCCATTGCTCCTCGTCCTGTCATTGGGCACCACTGGAAAGAGTCTGGCACCATCCTCCTGGCATCCACCTCCGGGATATTTGTATGTATGCATTATTTAGTCGTATTTTTCTCAGCTTTTCATGTACCCAAATTTCTTTTATGCTAACTTCCCAGAGATGCTCAGAGGATTTCAGTGTTCCTACTAAGATTTGTTCAGAACTTTTACTTTAACACTGCAAAGAGTTACTTAGCTTTGTAGTGGGGAAAAAAATTGCAGGGTAAACAAAGCTAGCTCAACACAGAAGGCTGTTTTCCTTATAAAATCTCGGCCATTTCTGGTGTCTCTTTTTTGTTGCTGTTGCTCGGTTGTAGGTAAGCTACAGCTAAAAATTTACAAAGTAGCTCTAGTAGATTCTACACTGATGCAAAGAAAAAATTAAAGTACAAAAAAGAAAAAGAAGATAAATAGCCCATCTCCTACAGACGGGTCTTGCACTAGTTTTATTCAAATGGTTGCAAATCCAGACAGGATGTAGAAGACATTTTTATTTTGGCTAGGGTTTTAATTTTTGCCAATTGGAACATTAAGCTTTCAGAAGATAAACACATCACCTGAAGCTACATGCAAAATGATAAATCTGTTAGAGAACAAAAACCATAGGCAAAATGTAATAGAGTTTTAAATTTTTAGGTCAAAATGATTATTAGGAAGATTCAGATGGCACAGCAGCCGAAGCTGTATCACACTTTACTGCTCACAGGAACATTAAAATTGCCATTTTATTTAATAATAAAAACAACAGAAATAACAAAGTGAAGAAGGAGCAAATTCATTCCCATTTATCTAGATTGCAGCAGGATGAAAACCATATACAACTTTGAGTACAAAAATGTATTCTGATTTTTTTTTTGTGGGTTTGTAGTTATTTTTCTTCATCTCAGAGATGAAAAGAACAAACCAAGCTAAGTATGATTTTTCTCTAAAAGATATATGAATAATAGTTACTCACTTGCAGTTATTGTGTATTATTTTGATTTTAAACCACACGGTCACTTGAAATGGAAGACTCTAAGATCAATTAATGCAAGTGTAAAGCTTGAGAAGTTGCATGAAAGCTGAAATCAAGAAGAAAGGGCATGCAATGTTGCTGTCCTATAGCATAGCAACATACCCCTTGCTTGTCACTCACAGAAGTTAAAAATCCAGTAACAGGCCAGCGTGATTTGAAATACCCTCTAGCTGTCTTGTTACTTGTTAGTTTGATATTGTTCCTCCCCCGAGGAGGTTCATTATTGGTTTACTATCATGTACCTTCTTTCATGATTGGTTCATTCTGTTATCTCTACCTGATGATGTAACACCTTAAAACTCTCTGCAAGAGGACAACCGGGGTCTCTCTGCTTTAGCTCCCCTTCAAGCTAACTGGCCCCTGCCCTCTCGGGGGCAGGAGAAAATAAACTTGGAATGCAGCTGACAGAGTTTCCACTCTTTCCTCCGTACCTTCCGCTGCTGGCTACAGCATGCCTACATGCTGTGAGGAGGCGTTGGGCTGCACTGGTAAACTGAGGCACGCAAACCTCAGTTACCATCAATTCAGTCGCTGGTTCACGCGGGCATCGGACCCCGTTAACCTGCGAGCCAGGCTGGGAACAGCCTGCCGGCAGATATTAACAATGCCATAAAAGTACAGAATGAGCTCAGAACACCAGGTTGGGTTTTTTTCCATAGTAACAGTACAAATATTACAGAGATGCATAGGACATTTTAATTTTGCTTAGTTAATACTGAACTATGTAAAACTTTCTGAACTGATAATAAAACTGCTAGAGTATTTTTAAATTAGGTTTCTTTTTTTTTATTTATCAAGGAAGATTATAATGTACCTTTTTACTTTCTGAAATACCTGGCAATATATACACAGTCACACTTTCAGATTTAACGAAAACCACAACACACACTCATTAAGACAAAAATACCCTATATTCTGCTCTTGTTAGACTCCATCTGCAGTGCTGCACCCAATTCTGAGGTCTCGGCACAGCAAGAACATGAACGTGTTGGAGTGAGTCCAGGGAAGGGACACAAAAGTGATCAGAGGCAGGGAGCACCTCTGCTATAAGGGAAGGCTGAGAGAACTGGGATTGTTCATCCTGGAAAACAAAAGCCTTTGGATGAAAGATGCAGAGAGACTATTTACAAGAGCATGGAATGACAGCACAAGGGAATAGCTTCAACAAGAAGAGTAGGTTTTGATCAGATGTTAGGAAGAAACTCTTTACTGTGAGGGTGGTGAGACCCTGGCACAGGTTGCCCAGGGAAGCTGTGGCTGCCCCAGCTCTGGAAGTGTTCAAGGCCAGGTTGGATGGGGCTTGGAGCAACCTGGTCTGGTGGAAGGTGTGCTTGCCCATGGCCAGGAATTTGAACCAGGTGACTCGTGAGCTCCCTTCCCACACAAACCATTCTATGGGAAAAGGAATAGGACGAGAAGGAGGAGAGAGGAAGGGAGGGGCGAGTTAGGAATCTTTTTTAAAATACACAGAAAACTTAGATCATAGTTAGCAGCAAAAAGGACAGTGTAATTGTTAAACTACAGAACAATTTCTAATAGTTGATTTGGCTACAATTTTTTTCAATATACACTGTACAAGATGTATGCAGATATTCCTTGTTTTGTAGAAAAATAAATTTATAACTGAAAAGTGATAAGTATGCCTTCTAATAAAATAATTTTTATTACTACATAGCTGTATAAAGGAAGCCATCCATAACAAAACGAATTGTAAAATATACTTAACAGAATAAAAAAAGGTGCAGAAATAAGGAAATTATCTTAGATACAAGGAAGTTTGCTAAATAAAATATATTAATTTACAGAATTATATCATGGAACACCACGAAAAAATTTGGCAGCTACAAAATTACTTAGGTTTTGCAGGTGTGCTTATATATGGGTAAGTATTTCAGAAGTGGAACACTCTTTGTGGAACACGAGGTACGGCTTATTATCACACTTGAAACGTCTACCGGTAATCCCCTATTGTTACTCTGTAGTTAGCTAGACTTTGTATCATCTGAGTTAGAGTAGAAGTCTCCACAGAAAAAACGTTGTATGTACTCACAGCATATGTTTCTACACCTCTCTGTTTAAAGAAATATAGTATAATATAAATATTTCAAATATTTTAATGTTAATATTCTATTATTAGATAATATAATATTAATTAATATTAGAATATTAGTATGATGATCTAATACAGATTTCAGATTTTATCCTCGGTCATCAAAATGCAGCACCATTGAAGAATTCATCAGTGAGACTGGGCTAGAAATAGAAAACCCAAGCCCCAAACATTTTACTTCCTACAGGGGTCTTTTGGAGATTTTTTTCAGCTGTGAAGTCCATGCCAGCATTACATAGGAAAGCACCTTCAATTGCCCTGAAGAAATGGGAAATAAAACTCTTCCCTCTCCCCTTCAGTTTCCATCTTCACTCATTCACTGTACATCAAAGGGAATCAGCATAACCTGACACACAAGGGCTATTCCCCTCAGTGATCCGGCAGGTGCTGAGGCCAGACAGAAAGCCTGTTTTCCGCAGCCCTTTACCTTGTTTGATCACTGGTTACTTTTGATCTGACACTGCCCTCACACTAGTAATGACTTCCCCCTCACAGAACCCACCTCGCATCTGTCACGCGGAATAAAGGGTATCACACTGCGCCCTGACAAGGCCTATGGCCATGAGCTGTGCTGCCAGCGAGAGGCTCCCCAGCTCCCACCATTTCCAATTCAGCTCCCTTTGTTCTGCTGGGTACTGGGGCCAGGGCAGCAGTGACAACAGAAAGGATTATACACCAGCTGTGAAGCTGAGCCTTCATGAATTTATATCTTTTCATCTCGGCTTCATCGTCTCCTTAAATGCAGTGAACTTCATGGTGGTTACTATGAAATACACAACCAACAAATGTTATGGAAAGTTTGTTTAAATCCTCTTTCCCTGTGAAAGAAAAGCCAGCGAATGTCCTCTAGTTAAACTGAGAGGCACATTTTTCCCCCCAACTATTATTATTAAAGTTTTCCAACGGATGTCGGAGGAGGTCACAAAAGGCCAGCTGGTTCATACCGCCGGAAGGGCAGAGAAGGTGAGAGAGGCAGGATATGATTTTCATTTTATTGACAAAAAGTGTTTGAGAGTTAAATGAGCGAGTTCTTTATATTCACTTTTTCCTTGCACCTGGGTATTTCAAGGGCAGGTAAAGAAAAGTAAAGGAGGACTTTAAATCAGATCACATTACTTGGAGAATACAAAAAAACCCCACACTATACAGGTTTTCACATACTACACAATAATAACATAAATTTCAGTTTCGTTTTGAAATGAAATGTGGTATTGTTGTACAAATTTCAGTGTAGTATATATTTGAAAGACATACAATCTTTTTCGGTCTGGAAGTCCAGTCAAAAAAGTGAAACTCATAGCACAAAGGATACAATCTTACTTTTCCAAGCCTATATAAGCACAGATTTGCATGACATGGGTCAGAGCTTGATATTAAACATTACACATTTAATACCCTATATAAGAGGTTCCTGACTTCCACAGAAGATGTTGCATCATCATTCTTTAAAATTAATAGGAACTGAGCATATTGAAAGTATTTAAAGCATATTAAAAGTATTTTGAAATAATTTTTTGAAGACCTAAGTGTGAGTATAGGAACTCAATTATGTAAACTGCTTAACTTCCAAAACTGAAATCAGATATTCTAAAGAGTTGTAGGTCTAATTAACACTTACACAATTCAGAAATCAGTACCTCCAGTCACTATTAATTTTTAACTAAGGTCTGTTGAAAATTCAACTAATTTTTCCAATTATTGCCTCTCGAAAGTAACACTTAAACTCCAGAAGCTAACTGGCCTCTTTTGAGGCCAGCTGAACTTATGGCAAGATAATTATGCACAGCAATAGAGCACCATAACTTGCCAACATCCCCACATGCATCCTAGAATAATCCTGAAATGAAGAGAAAGAATACACAGAAAATGAGGTCTCTCATTTTCAGCCATTTTCCATCAAGAAACTCCAGGCCACTGTATTAGCATTGAAAAGATTTACTCAAGTCCGTCCTTGCAAGGTCACACAAAAACGGTAACAGTTACAGGAAGTCATGACAACAGATGGATTTGTCAGAATTTGTGCAAGGCACTAATTGGGAACACCAATGCATTGCAACTTCTCTTTAAGGAACACTTCACTGTATTTAAAGAAGCTGGCTACCTTAAGAAAAACAATTACTTTCACAGTTTTTAATATAACCATGGTTTCTTGATAAAATTCAGCTTTCTCAAATAAAACAATCACATTTTTTCTGACAATTTAGTCTTACATGTCAGTGTCTATACCTACATCATCTTTGTTGCAAATGGGTTTTTATTTAACCTAAAAATGGGTTACTAGATTAATAGAATGGGTAAAAAAATAGATCTTCAAAACAAAATAATACAGGGAGGACAAGTATAAAAATTGTGAGAATTAAACTGGAACAGATCTCTCTCTGATGTGAATTGAAATACGAAGCTACGGAATTTAAAAGAAAATCATAAGGATGACAAAAACACTGGAAATACCTGACGAAAATAAAACAAAGTATCTTAAATATTTCTAGGCTTATCTGAACAGAATATAACAAAATGCACATTATTCAAACCAATGAGATATCTTTGCATATGGCGGCCTACGTGGAGCTTTAAATATAGCCTAGATGACAAATACTTCAACTGTTATGGAATTAAAGAAACAAACCTCAGGCAATGGAAAAAAAGAACAAAACTTAAGTTTAGCAATCTTGAAAGACAAAGAAATAATTAGAAAGATGGCAGGCATTTAGAGCTAGAGACTTTTCCAGAAACAGATTAAAAGTTCATTGGAATTATAACTTTAATGGAAAAGACGACCAACTGCAAGGAGCAGTGACACATTCCTCTGTATGAGAGGGTATGAAGAGGAAAGGGAAAAACCCTCAAGCCAACACCCTCCACATACATATCTTCCTGCTGGTACTCTACAGGTCACATCCTACTGAATGACTGCTTTGTGCAGAGCAGAGCAGATCCTACTATCAGCTCAGGGTGATATCCCCCCAACTCAGGGATTGTTGCTGATAATTTCTCTTCCCTGTCAATGGAAGTAATAACATCCATTCTGATGCAAAACAACAATCTGTTTGAAACCTTGTTTATTTTTACTGGGTGAGGATGCCAGTGTTAATGGTATCAGATGAAGCTAAACAAACTGACCTTGAACAAACTCGGTGTCAGTAAGTGAAAACTGAAAATAAACTGTGAAAGTACATAAGGCAAAGACAAAAGTGCTCAACAGAAGGAACGCTTGAGGGGAAAAAAAGAAAAATCACTTCAGTCAACTTAAAAGGACTGCAATAACACTGAATAACAACAAGGTGAAAATTATGGGGTTGCATCATAATTGTAATCTACTACCTGAATTTGAAAAGGAATTATGGTCTGCAAAGACAGAAGCCCTTTGCCTCCTTCAAATAGTTTGCAAGAGAGAATAAAAAGAAAAAAAACCTAAAATCTTTGTGAGAAAAATAATAACTTTCAGCAAACATTTTCAATACCACTTGCACTATATAGAAAAAATGAGTCAGCTACTAAATGACATGCTCTTTGTATAACAACTAGATTAGACTCAATAACAAGGATAAAACCTTTACAAAATCATTTAGATTTCAGAGAGAAATGGTAAAGAAAAAACACGTCTATACAAAAATATAGTTTTATGAGGAATCAAAAAAATACCATCTTTCATACAATAGTTTTTATTTTTAATCAAGGTCAGCATTTAATGCTGCTATTGTTAAATCAAAATTCTCAATCAACAGAAGAATCTGATTTTTTCTTTTATCCAAAGCTTTGGAATGCTGTTCTTCTTTGCTTGACTGGAGAGCAGGGAGAGTTTTCAAAAAGATAAGAGACTCTAAAACCATTCCACAGACCAGCTTTGATTACAGCAACAAATAAACAGTTCCCCTTTAATATACAATAATTAAGTAGAGGAAAATTGCACCTTTCCTGCCCTCACACCACACCATTCCCTGAAGCAGTCCACAGTGGTCAGAAAAAACACATTCTTAATAAAAGGAATAGAATATTGAGGTTGAATTGTCAGCCTCCATCCATTGGAACTCATCACTTGTTGGCAACACATTGTGCAACTCACAAATAATGTTGTGTGTTGTGCTTTTAAAACAATTAATTGACATAGTAGCATTCTTCACCCTCTGCAGATGTATATAATTTACTCCAACTAACTTAAAATCTAAACACTTTATAAACTGATATTTAAATTATTTACATAAGTTTGTGTTCAGGAGGAAAACAAACAACAAAATGCATATGGCATACCAAAAATACCAAACCTTTAATCTCAACAGTAATTCAGGAGCTGTACAAACAGCAGCTACTGGATAGTAATTCAAAACTTCTCCATCTGTGTAACTCACCTCTAAATAGTCAAATTACTGATTTAGGCTCATAAATTCACGCAGTTTAAGAATGGACTGATAGAGACTTTTGGTTTAGCTGATAAAAATCACAGTGTTACTATAATAGATTGGATTTCATCAAGGCACTGGAATACATGTAAATTCAGTGATAAGTTCATAAATTTATAAATGGTGCACCATCACTGAGTGACAACCTGTCTACTAGTCATTTCTTAGTCTTTACTCTGCTAAACAGATTTGTCTTTTTTAAAGACAGTTTTCTATTACTGAAATCCATGGGTAAATGCTTATAAAATGGTAGCACAGAATAAAACATGAAAATATCTGTGTGAATTTAGACCTGTAATCTATATGGCCAAAGTCTACCTATGGCAAAAGCATTCCAGCTCAGCAATGAATTAGTATTTCTCATTGTGTTGTATAGCTGTATGAGATTTCACTTCTAAAGATGAATCCAAAACCATTTTTCATAATTCCTCTCAGCAGACTCAATGTTTTAAGATGTGATTTTCCCCTCCTCCTTTCATTTTGATGAACCTATGCACCAGGGAACATATTCAAGAATTCATTTTCCCAAGTTAGTCTGATGCTCATAATCTATTCCTTTTATTTCACATTCATCTATCACTTTGGTAATTTTTTATTTTAAAGACAAGATCATGTGGAGCACAAATTAGCAAACCTCTATGACACAAATGGCTTACATTTAGTCTCAGAAATAATACTAATAACACCAATGACTTAAATATATCCCAGAAATGGGGAAAAAAAGCAAACAAACAAACAAACATGAGTTTGGGGAAAATCTGACTGCCAATCCTCACTCCTTTCCAGGAGAAAAAAGCCAGAATGGGCTGTAAGACTGTATGTATTTGGAAAGCACCATCATTTATAAGAAAGATAACTGATCTATGCTTTGATTAGGCCTAGCTTCAACTTTAGGGGATAACTACGGAAAAAGTGAGAGTGAAGCTTACAGCACCTGTTATAAAGTCTCTTTTCAGTATCACAGAATATATGACTTCAGGAAAAGCAAGTTTGTTTAATCATCTTGCGGATTTCATCAGCAAGGCTTTTTCAGAACTCTCACTTTCTTTAATCTCCAAGCCATATTTTCCAAATGATCATAAAATGATCACCTCAAAAGCAAGCAAGCAAAAAACCACATCCAAAACTCATCACCAAGGAACTTTATTTTTATTTTTCCAAGACAAAACCTAGGCATATTAGGTAAAGCTGCCCAAAAAAATCAGTGCCATCCACTGATTTTTACTATAGGGATGGAAAGCCTCTCAGAAAAGACCAAAGCAAGTCAAGAGCTACCCGCTTTCCTTATTTTTCCATGTTCCTCTCATAAAACCACCAAGGAACAAAGCATAGATGAGCAAAAGTAAACCAAGACAAAACCACCATTGCCTACTTTTATTTGATCCTACACTTAGAGCAGACCATAGCATGCAGTGAAAGAAGTACAAGGTAGCCTTACCAAACCTTTTCACGCTCTGAACAGGAAATGTTCATCCCATGCCATCACATCACCTTGCTCCATGTACATTTAAGTGATCCATCTCAAAATGAATTATCTTTAGCATAGATCACATGTATATGCAGAAAATAATAATGATTCTCTTCAAACCTCGGTTTGAACATAGGCAAGCTGTATTTTTCAATGGACAATAAAACAGCAAAAGCACATCTGTCATACTGCTGTGGTTGCCCCTGTTAACTGGTGCAGAAAAAACCTGCATTTTAAGGATTCATAAGCAGATATTCACAGAGATTTCTTACTTTTTTGGGACAAATGAGAACTTCTCTAAACAAAAGACTGGCATACCCACAGGAGTATTCTCCTAGCTAGAAGGAAAATTTATGTCTAAAGTAAAAAGCAAGGGAAAGCTATATGCAACTGAAAATGTGAGGTCTTAAAATGGAAATTGTTGTGCTACATTTACACAGGTACTATAAACTGCAGTGACAGCAATATGAAATTAATTGGTAGTTCTTCAATAATATTTGTTTTCAGAATCAACAGCTGCTTTACAAAAATGTTCATTTTGTGGTGTACAAAATTAGTAATTACTCCTTACATTCAGGAGCCTATCTTTTCTGCAAGACAAGAAAAGAAGTCAGAAAAAAATAAAGAAAACCATAATCGTATATCTTCTGAATACAATTACAAACAGGTTAACCAGTAAAAGCAGTTATAATTCCACCTACTATTTTAAGCAAAGAAAACAATTTCCAGTGTTACCTGAAAAAATAAAACTAGTTTGAGAAATTGCACACTACTTTTAGGATAGCCAAATCTGTCAGAAACAAATATGCCTGGAAAATTAAACAGATGAAAGAGGGGTGCAGTCTCCTGTCATGGAGACTAACTATTGCAGAAGTTGCCTATCCTAGTAAACACAGCCATAGCACACCAATTCATACATGGCAGATTTGATACATAAAGAATGACATCTTTAACAGAATTACCACATTAAAAGAACAATTTATTTGAGGCACACATTCTTAAGCCAAGGTATCTAAATATTTGATCTGCCTGTTGTCTTTTATTATGCATTGAAATTTATCTTCTTTCAAAGCAGCATTTCCTAAAAAGACCAGACACAAAAAGATATAAACCATGTTTAATTCAAGAAGAATGTAATATTTTTTTTTTTTTAACTGCTGGAAAAAAAAATTACAATTTTACTTGCAAATATTATTTGAAAATATAAGCCAAATAATATTATAGAATAAAATACTAAAATTCTTTTTCTTCAAATAGCATGCTAAAAATGGTGGAGCATTTATATACATATCGCACTACAAAATTTCTGCACAGCTAGTAGCACCTAAATGCAAACCAACTGCAGAGAGATACTCTTCAGATCAAAAGTGCTTATACCACCAAAACCACTAAGTTTTCAACTGTTTTTAATGTACATTTAGTATCTTTAATCACCTTCTAGCACCTTGTCCATCTTCAGACTTAAAATCTACTGCTATGGCAAGTAGACATTGTTCTGCACACACAAAAATACCTACACATTACAAATCATTAAATTAGTGTCACATGACACCACATTTCTATGCATTACTAAGTAAATACCTTAAAATTGACAGAAACAGTCAAAATAGGCATCTGGATTTAGTTCTTAATTAAAATATACTTGAAATTTTCCTTACAAGTAATTGTAGTTTGAGAGCAAGAGCTTAAAATATTTGTTTCAATATTCTACTTGTGGCTACTTTAATGTACAAACTGCACTATCATCAACTTCATAAGATTAGAGGAAATTACTAGCAAAGCCAAAGTTAGCGATAAAAATAAAGAACTTCATATGGCAGCTTTTTGCATTACCTCACCCAAGTTTTATTTTGGAAAGATGTTGGTTCACAAATATATTAGACCTGTTTCTACAGTCCAATAATCACTACTGCCATGTAAAAGCACAAGCCAAGGAACTAAACCAGCAGTATCTCACCATGAAATCCATGATATCCCCCGTTTCTACAATACTTCTCAGTCCCATGACAGAGTGCTTTAGAGGAGAGGAAAACAATGATCTACCTGAGTATATGTTGTAATGCAGCCAAACTGACACCTGCATGAAAATAACAACTAGGCCACTGCCACTGTATCTGAAAAGGCTGGAATTACCATCAAAGAAGTCTTGAATTTCCAGGTAATTTCACCCACCACAGAATGAAGCATATAGAGGAGACAGGTAGTGGCCTTTAGAGGACGCGACAGTCCTACCAGATATAATCACAAGAATTTTGTTGCCTTACAACAACAACAAAATTACTTCCTCCAAAGGATGATTGTGCTCCCAATTTTCCATTTGTATAATAGAATTAGTAAGACAGTAGTGCCATTCAGGTTTAAAATTCACTGTCCATATAGCTTCTCTTCCAGCAAAAAAAATAACAACAACCACTTATCTCTACAGGCACTGCAGTTTCACATCATTTCACGGAGGACTAGTATCACAATTGAAAAAACAAGAGGTCAGCTGTAGCAACCCCTCCATAATAGTTTATTTGCAACACCTTTCCCAAGTGAGACTAAAAAAAAAAAAGCAAAAAAGTACAGAACATCTACAAGATGTACGTACTGCAAACACCCACACTATTTCTATCTCATTAAAAGAACTCCAAAACTTACTGAAACTTTGTCGCAAATACTTCAAAACCTGGGGAAATTGCAGTCTATGAGCCACAGGAACAGTACAGTGCTTCCCAGACTCTACAGTGCTAAGAGACATTTAAGAAAACCCAAGGACAAGAATGAGCTCTATAGGAAGAATAAATTTTCTAAGGTATTCTGAGCTGCAACAGACAGTACTAAAAATGAAGGAGGACAGTATTACATAGAGGTGTTCTGAAACCTATAAAGTACAAATTTCTGAAGTGTGCACCATTGAGGTATTTTCAGAAATGCCTAAAACCACAGAAATTATCAACCACTACTTCATTCTAGAAATTCCCATATTTCTGCAATAACAAATATATTTA
This sequence comes from Dicrurus megarhynchus, assembly GCA_013399195.1. Classification (NCBI taxonomy): domain Eukaryota; kingdom Metazoa; phylum Chordata; class Aves; order Passeriformes; family Dicruridae; genus Dicrurus; species Dicrurus megarhynchus. The sequence goes on from VXAD01007403.1 coordinate 844,220, forward strand.
AACAGCCTTATGTAGTTGCTGAAACCATCCAATTTCAAGAATACAATCACAAATCTCTCACTCATGTTACACAATACAGTTATTCTCTACATGGCTGAATAATCCTCTGCATTTTCAAGAGGCTGCACAAGATTAATAGCAAACACTCTCCTCACCCACCAAAACAATCCAATAACTTCAGTGTGACCAACAACTTTCATTTTCACGTATTTTAAATAGCAAATAAAAAAAAAAATATTAAAAAACTTCAACACTATTTTTAAAAAAACTATAAAACTGCTTTTATAAGAGTATCTTTTAAAAATTCCAAACACGAGCAGACCTGGAAATACAATAAAAGAGCATATTGTGCAGATGAAGAGAGTCGCAAAGCTGACATTTTATGCAAAGCAAACACCTCTTTTGTCACACCTCCACGCATGTTGCACAGCCTGACAGTGGGGAACTGTACCACTGTACCTCTGGCACAAAACCGCGGAGAGCGTCAGCAGGGTAACATCTCCAGGCTCACAAGGCCTACAAACAAATCCTCTGGGCATGGGGCACTTGTGCTCCTAAGGGACATAAGGACAGAGGCACAGCTACGCCTCCAACAGCAGCACTACGTGACTGTGTCATCATCACGGTAAAAATGCAACCCTTGGAAGCAGTCAGAGGAAGTCTTCTGGAAAACTTCCACTGGCAGTGCACATTCACCCACAATGAAGTTGGCCCATTGACCCACTTACCAAATCAAGTATTTTTTGCTTTTGAGAGGGAGGAAAATAAAAATACTTTATGAAAACCTTACCCTTGCAGGTTTTTTGTTTTTCTCTATGTTTAAGCAGTAAAACATTACAAAAATAAGTCCTTCCCAATCACCTTTTTCACCATGATTTTGTAATCCAGATGTTTTTTTCTGATTTACATCTTCATGTTTCAGACAGAAAAATATTCTTAAACCATATTTGTAATTTTACCAAGCTGGTAGGAGAGGGAACACCAGCACAACTTTCTCCACTGCCATGGTTTAACCCCAGGCAGCAGCTCAGCCCCACACAGGCAATTGCTCACTACCCACAGTGGAATGGGGAAGAGAATCAGTAGGGTAACAGTGAGAAAACACAGAGAGATATATATATCCATAAATCTCGTAAAAACTTGAAAGGTTTAAAAATAATTTTGCAGTTTTAGAAAACTGTAATTTTATTGCATAATATCAGAATAATGTACAGCCCCCAGAGAAACACACACACAAAAAAACCAAAAACCCCAAACAAACCACATTTGGATGCAACAGAACAAGAAGACCAAATGAAGACAACCACAAGATGGTGTCTGAGGATCACCCCAGCAAAATAATTTCTAGGGAAAGCCTCAGATACAACAGAACTTTCTAATAGTTATTACTGAAAAACACAAATAAATTAAAAAAAAAAAAAAACTATACAAAAACCAGGAAAAGGAGGAACACTAAGCTAAGGACTCTGAAAAATACTGGGACAAAGCCACACATAGCTCTGAAAAGAATAGGATGTTAAAAATTAGCTACAATAACTACAACAGTCCCTATGTCTAAAGTTCAGACAAATACAGTTTTTTAAACATTATCATTCCAGATAAAAAAACCCAAAACAATGACAGTTGAAAGGCCATAGCAAATTCTAAAACAAATAATGCTGTAATTCCTAGGATGAAAGAGCATGAAGTGTGTACGGATGATAAATTTGCAATTTAAGTGTAAATCCAAGTATAAATGCAAAAATTTGCCCACCAGGGGCACTGATGTTGCAGTTTAAAACTGGTAAGAATTTAACATTGACTCAAAAAAGACAGTATTTAGGACGGTTTCAGTAGTCTGATCTCCGCGCCCGTTCAATTTACCCTGTAACGTTGCCGACCAACAATGTAGCATTTCGGAGAACTCAGCTACCTGGAAGGGCACCTCCAGATACCCACAAAAGAACATGGAATTATTTATGTGCTCCCCAATACCAGTCACTAAAGATAGATGAGGAGAGAGAATTTAGACGTTTGTAGAACTTGTACCTTAATGATTTGATTTCTCATACTGAAGACTGTAATCTATATAAGTTACAGTGAGGTTCTTTGGGAAACAAATGTGTTTTCACACAGCTTCAGAAATTTGACAAGTTCATTTTTCTAGCTTCATAAAGATTAAAAAGTTCAACTGAAATTTGCTGGAAAGAAACAATATAAACAAAGATGCCTGTCTATCATTCATTACTTTTACATAATCTTATCTCTGTCATATACAAATAAAAATGTATTTGTATTATCTTTGATTGATGCAAATTACCACTATTTTAAAATAATGATACTGACAGTTTTAAGGGATTTGCTTCACAGCATCATACTTATGATCTCTTTCAGTAAGCATCACAGCTCACTGGGAGAAATATTATCAGTTTTGATTTATTGCTTATCCTTGGCTGAAGAGTCTTACAAAGTACAATATGGGTCAAGATACTAACTTAACAGATGAAGAACCTACAAGTGATCCATCTGGAGTTTGCCAGTGGTCTCTTTGACACAAGATACCACCAGATAAAAACAAATAAACTAACAAAAACCCCCAGCAAGAAACAAACAAACTACAGAAATTTCAGCTCCATTTAGGTAACTTTAATATCTAGCAGCATATATTCTAGTGGAAAGATTTTTCACTCTAGCATCACAGAATGCAGTTTGTGACTAAAGTACTGTAATAATATTTAGACCAGTGATCCCAAAGGATAACTAAATATGGGTATTTCAAACAATTGAAAAGGCTCCATATCCAGCAACCAAGTCCTGGTCATCAAGGTTTTAATTAAAAGCTCAAATAATGTATTCAAGAGCAGCCAAAAAACAACCCACAAAAGAAACTAAAAAGGCTGACATGCCTACATTCTAATTCAAAATTTAAAACTCACAACTTGCTGAAATTTGCTTGTATATTGCATTTAGGATTTTTGCATTACCTCCATCCATTTGGACTTTCAGTACCAGAATCTCCAACACTGAGAACATTATTTGTTACAGTTCCTCCTAAGTTTCATGTACAAGTTCACTAACATGCCAGCCATTAACGCACAGGCATAAAAACCTGTCCCTTAAACGTATAAATAAATTTATTTAACCTTTACTAAAGTTATATGCAAAGTACATCATCTGAAAGTATCAAATGAATAATCATCTTATAATGCTGACCAAAAAGTAGAAGTCCTGCATTTCCACTATTCCACTATTTCATTCCATCCCTCACTTCTTTGTCATTATATTAATTTACAGTGTATGTACTACACATTTTTATACTTAGAATGTTCATTAAAAGTGGTAACAAATTACAGCCCAAAGAAATGTTTTAAGTGGTATAATACCTGATTTTATATCAATATCAAAACTGAAAGTTTTTTAAACAGTAGAGTAGGTAGAGCCATTAATCAACCACATGTAACCTAACAAGAGTCAAAAAGTATAATTATTGCAACAATACAGATTACAACTCCAGCTGTTGGTTGCTTTTAAATGAGTACACACACGCTGCACATGTCCAGTAGACTCAACGCTGAAATGCAGTACCTGTCTAAAAAGAAAAAACAGAAAAGAAGCAGAAAGTGGTGAAACCATACAGCTGACCTTATTGAGACATTTAAGAATTACTCTGACAGCAATCCTGGCAGCTGAAGGGAACACAGGGTCTGTGGAACCAGCACAATATTCAGAAATGATCTGCTGTGCATTGGCAATTCCCCACAGCATGGACTGAGAGCTCCTGTCACCACTACAAAGTCAATGCCGCCACCTAAGGGCGACAACACCGCACTGTATTTACTGACACAGTACTTACAGAAAGTTACACAGAAAATAGAAGTCTGACTCCTGCATTGTGGTTCTAAGGCCTTTACAGCAGGTACATGTAGCTGATTTATGCACATGTACACAAGCTTTGCTTTTTCGCTTTCTATTAACATCAAACTCAGCACAAACATTTCACTGTAGGAACAGTATTACAGAAATTGCCCAGGTCAAAATGTAATAGATCTAAACAAAGAAAGACCAAAAAAAGACCCCAAAAAAATTGAACTCTGAGAAATAAGGTTCTATCAGTTATATTTCTAAAAAATTGACTGAATCATTTTATGTTGTTAAAAAAATTAATAAAGCAAATGTTTCAGAAGAGCTTGTCAAAAGACAAACTTTTCCATAACGTTTTTACCACCAGACAGATGTCTCATATGGCTCTTAAGAAAGCATGACCTCCCATGCCTCATCTTAGCATCAGTATAGCTGTTCAGCATGTTTTTAAAGTGCTGAACCTTATGTTTATGGTACATTAGGTGATTTTTATGCATATGTAAAGTTTTTGAGAAACTAAAATACAAGAAGGACTTTATCATTACTAGGGCATACTACCAGCATGCCATCTGCACAAAGTTTTTCTTTTAGAAATCTCTAATTTAATACTTGACAGAAGATGAAACATCATTATCCAGAGGTATAACATACAGTGTGCACAGCAGAGAAATCAGTCTTGGTATGCACTGAGTCCTTTACTGTGAGGGTGGTGAGGCACTGCAACAGGTTGTCCAGAGATGCTGCGGACTGCCCCATCCCTGGAAGGGGACAGGCTGCGTGGGGCTTTGAGCCACCTGGCTTTCTGGTGTACTGGTAGTGGTGTCGGGACCAGACCTCTTTAAGGTCCCCTCCAACCCAAACCATTCCATGACTCCATAATCTTCCTGAATATGTATATATATATATTTTAGCAAGCAACTAGTTATTGAGAGATGCTAGTTATTCAGCATAAACAAGTCCTAAGTAGAATGAGCTACACGAAGTTATAAAGCTGGGTGATTTACTGTGTTGCTTGCTTAGCATCAGTAGCTGGATTTGCTGCAGACTTAGGCCAAAAGCTGTGAACTTAGACCTAGATATGCTTTCAGCTGGAATAATAAATTTGCTTAGTCATCTTCCTAGGAACTGGTACAGAGCTGTGGTTTAGCTTTAAACCAGTATGAAAAGAATATTGATAACATAGTGATGTTTTGGTTGTTGCTAGGCAATGTTTATTATCATAAGACTAGTGGGTTTTTTAGCTTTCCATGCTCTGCCAGTGAGCAGGCACCCCAGAAAAAAAGAGAAAGTAAGAAGGCTACAGTTGTCAGCAGAAACTGTAATTCAACAAGACAAGCAATCAAGGGCCTGCCTTTGTGGTGGACATGAAGAAAGAATCCAGTGAAGTGCTAAAAGACAACAAGCCAAAAATCACCATTAGAACAAGGCATGAGAAGAGTCGGTAACAGGTGGGGGCACAAGTCATAAGGGTATTATTGCCTGGGGTTTTCTTTGCTCTGGGTCCCCCTTTGAAGGCACCCAACCTTAGCTGACCTGATGCTGCACCACTCTATTAAACCGGTTATTTTCATAAATTCAATGTCTGAGACTCTGCTGCAGGAAACCTAGGTCACACCTGAAGGAGGAGGAGGTGCCTGTGTCTGCAAAGAAAACCAGCAACAGGGTCCTGCTGAACATGGGGATTTAATTGTAAAAATAGTAATTGAAGGGGGAAGTCTGGAAAAACTGCAGCTCTTTTCAAAACCTCAAATAATGAAATAAATTAGTTCAAAAGTATTTTGGGAAAACATGCCTGAAGAAACATGGGAAAACAATACTTTTTCTGAAATTTCTCCAAGTAGAAAACAGTTTTAAGCAACTGTATGTAAAAAGTGAAACAGCATATGGAATATATTGTGGAGAATGGAAAAAGGAAATTACATTCTTTTGGAATATTTTTCAAAAAAAATCTCTTTCATTTACTTGTTACCATTGAAACAAAGTAAGTTATTTCCATACATTCTAAACATTTGACAGTGTGCACTTTATATGCCTTAAAATAGTGACTTTCTGCCTGAAACAACTTGCCTGGGCTAGACTCAAAGCAAAATATTCTCTCCTCTTAATGTTTGTGACACAGGGTACAATGCTGAAGTAAGTGTTAGCCAGAAAATATGAAAATTCAGTTTATTTTTTCCTATGCTTTTTATACTAAGTTGATTCCAGTCAATGCTTTAAAACCCTATGTTAACTGTTTAACTGTGTGGCAACACTGTAATGTTTTGTTTGGTCTATCTTAATCCTTTTTTACTGAAACTAAAGTTTATTATTCACATATCTTAAGCATTGTAGTTTCTATCATAGTATCACAGATAACTTGAATTTCAACTCTTATCTGCTGCAAACTGCAAAGGTAAGCAGAACACTTACAGAATACTCATCTTAAAAAATTGTTAAATAGCCACCTGTAAAATATTTACTTTGAAAGTGTTATCACATATCAAGCATATTGGCAACTGGGCCAAAACTTGGTTATCTTGAAATTGAAGAGTTAAGAGTCTAACAAAGAAACACAGTCAAGTTAGAATATAGCTGTCTTAATGAACATATTTGGAAACCATCAAACAAATGATTTGTCTTTAAGGATCTACTTCATGACATCATTTTATTGGAAAGGAAGAAGTGGTGCCATAACACCTACTATAGTAGCCCATCCACTCCTCAATGAGCTTGTAAAAGAGAAAAGAGAGCAAGGGAACCAAGTATAGAGGTAGGAATGTTGTCATTCTCTTATAGTATCTAAAACTCCACCTCACTTTATCTTTAGAAGCTCTCTCTCATTACCCATATCTGGTTCACCACAAAAAACCACAGACACTCAGTAGAATAGGGAGGAACAAATTTGTAACTACCACCAACGTTTCAGCAGCCATTGCATTATAATTTTAGCCATTAACTTACCCAGTTAAAGAAATGCAATTAAAAGGAAATAGTGTGTTAAATCAAATTAGTTAAGTGCATTTTCTCCAGGTCTACAGCGAACTCCCAAATCTAGATTTACTCTATTTGTAATAAGGAAAACAGACAGCTTGTGCAAAAGCTTCTGGAGATAACCCTTCCCTTTGGGTGCACTGTAGTCACCGAGTTCTGCATCTTACAAAACCTTTAAAACCTTTTAGGACTCCATCCTTCTATTCAAGGTTGCAATAAACGCAGTTCAGGTTAAGTACCCCCTACTCAGGGAGAGTACTACATGTTAGCGGGGAGCAGTTCGCTGATTTTGCAGCTGAAGCAAAGTCTCTCTATGTGCCCTCTGTGTGGGGTGGACAGATAAAAAAAGCACTTGGTACAACAGTAACAATGAAATTAACCCGCTCATCTTCCAGCAGCTTCATTCACATTAAACATTCACATGATGCAAACACAGTCACAACCATAAAATAAGTCCAGCTAAACTCAGCCAAGAAATTAAGAAATTTTCTAGTTTTGTCCAGACAAAGCTATAATCTGTTCTTCCATTTACACTGAAATTCTGTGAGATTATTCAATTGTATCAGACTGCTTGGGAGCAGATCAGGAGAGACAAGACAGTGGCACTCTCCCTAAGTCCTGAAAAGTTATAATTTTTTTTTTAACTAGGTTCCCAATTTGGCCAGTATGCTTCAGAAAAGAGGTTCAGTATATAATTATTCTTTCATTCAAAGGCCAGAGGAAAAATAAACATGTTTTGAAGAGATACAAATACCAAACAGTTATGCAAATAACAACAACTTTCTGTTGTTACGTTAGCCATGCAATGTTAACTTTTTCCTCCTATGTCTTTTGTCCCATTTATTAATTGCAGCTTTTGCTTATTACCATGACATAATCAGCACTTCAAAGACAGGAAAGGGTCTATTTTTCTATGAAATGTCTAGCATATTCAACAATCAGAACATAAAATCTCCTTTCTATGTTGCTGCTCAGCAACCTGATAATGGAGTTACTTAGCAACAGATGAAGCAGCTGAACTGTGTTGCCTGATCCACACACATTTCACTGCAAAGTAACACTCACAAAGGCATTACTTAGCTGATGGTTGCCTCTGCCTAGATGTATTTTTGAAGTGTAAAATCCATTAGTGTGAGACAAGCCTACATGAAAACTCAACCATCAGGTACTACCTGTAATGCACTACACATTTTGAAATTAACAGAAATTGCCTATAAGAGTCACACACATGATTTTGAGCATCTCTGAGGAAGGAATAAACAAGAAAATACAAAACACAAGACTCTTTACATTATTTACATGGATGCTATGGCAGCTGCTTAAAAGGCAGGGATAGGAGTAGTCTTTCTATAGCATACTGACAATGTATGAACTTCAAACACACAGACCAAGCCCTCGTACATCATCAAGTACACTTTTTATGTCACAGAATATTTTGATTTCACAGAATACTTATTCATTTTGAAAACACACACATACATATTTTCCCAAACTACCTTCTTCACCAGAAGAGCAGGACGTCAATGGTGCCACACCAAATACTACGGAGATTTTTTTAGAAGGGAGAAAAGTAACCAACAGAATTTGACAAACCCTTTTCCAACCATTACTCCCTTTCCAGATAATTCCACAACTAAACAATTAAACAATCCCTGTATTTTTCATTTATTTTGGAATGTGAAAATTTCTATTTTACAACTGCATGAGAACTTCTTAAAAGCTGTCTTGGTTCATCACAGAAAACTACACTGCAAGCAAGACTTGCAAGTCTCTTGCCCCTAGCAAGGGGAAAGCACAGCAGCTTCTTCAGCTTTGTCATTTAGTGGTATTGTTCAAGTGTTATTTTATTCTAAGGATTCAACACCCTGGAGTTCATAACAGCTTCACAACTTATTTCATGTGTACATATGAAGATTTATGGAGCTGAATTTTAATTTTACAGAGCTATACCAAGTGTGCCACAAGACTTTTTCTTTCCCTTGAAAAATTAAGGATGGGTGAGAAGTACAATTAGATACTTAAAAAAGAAAGCACATTCATGAAAAATTAGGCAAAAATTCAGTTTTGATAAGTCACTTGACAAATTACCAGAAGGGACAAAATTTAGAGAAATTTCTTATTTATTTGACAGCAAATATTTTTCTCTTATTTCCAATTAAAAATCATTGTTACATTTTCAACAATGAAGGCAACCAAGGAGACTGCAAGTTAAGAGCACATTTCACTATTGCCTTAAAAAAAAAAATTAGGATACTTCGTACATTCCATTTCAACTAGGAACTTTGATGACATTTCAGATATTAAAACCACAAAGTCTTTAAGTGCTAATAACTGCAATAACAACTTCTTAGGTTACATTTCACACCATAAAGAGAATAATAACTTCAATGACAAGAACTCTAAGATGTATCTACAAGGAAAGCTAATGCCTTGCCTACATATTTTCCAACCATCAAGCACTTATGCAGATACTTAAACATATAGCGATCTTAATTACAATTAAGACATCTTTCACATACAATTTTGCAAATCTTGAAGATTTTCCTCTTCCTTTCAAAGATGAATAATTTGAATTTACTTACCTTTCTCCTTCTAGAGAAGAAAGGAAGATGTTTTTCCTTCCAGACTTCTCAGAACATTTATTTCTCTTTCTTTTTCATATTTAAAGTCTTTTTATGTATTAAGGTAAGTATTAGAAGGACTAACTTTGACAGTATTCAAGATTTTGTTCCAATACAGGAGGAGGGATGCACCCTTTTTCTGCATCTGACCTGTACAGAAATCTCAGTTTAGGTCTCTATCTCCTATTTTTCAACTTTCTACGGTTCTGATCAAAACCAATAACTGGCTGCCTTTTTCTTTCTTTGTTGATTTGAGAATGGTTTATATTTAAGAAAAAAAATATCTAAAGCATTAGCATCTCTTTGTCTATTTGAAGCCAAATATCAAATTATTCTTGAATACAAGGTATGCTGTTTTCTTACAAACACAATTTATTTGTTCCTGTTCAGCATTTTTGAAACAAAAGTTATAACCATGATGTTAGCTGACAGTTAAAAATTCAACTGCAAGCAAGTTTTACTACTTTTCTGCAAGAAACAAATTTTAAAAATAATATAAAATTTAAAAACACCCTAAGTCAATGTTCTGCTATACCATTTACAAGCTACTGTCTTTCTACACTAGAAACCATCATTTCAGAGACTGCTTGGAATTAGAAATTGTTTTATTACTCAACAACTTCCTTCTACTAGCACAGGCACTACTCTACTTTATCCTGATGAGAAAGTGTCATATTTCAAGAAAATATTATCACAGTGTATCACTTGTAATCAAGAACCCAAGCTCCAAATATCTATTAGCTTAGCTAAGTTTGCACTTTTTACTGCACTTGTAGAAACAAAATAAACATTCTATATGAACTAAGTATTTTCCTATACAAACCATGCATCGTCCAAACAATTACCCCTGAAATGTCATGCTAAAAACAAGAAGTTAATACATTTAGCTTAACTTGTTCTTTGCATCACCTTCTGAGCCGTCTTTGCAGAACTGCAATTTTCACAGCCAGAAACACTTTTAAGCAATCCACTTGCAAAAAGCAGCCATTCTAAAGAAAATTTTTAAAAGATAAAGAGCAAGAGAAAGCTTTGACAATCAAAATGTCTTGGGAAGAAAAAAATCAGGGTAAGTACTTACTAATTTGTTTTCTTGCATATATATTCTTTGCAGCTTCAGACAGCCTTTAGCTATTATGATCATTCCTTCATCTGAGATCTTGTAACATTGCCCAAAATGTATGTCTTTCAATTCCCTGCATTTTGAACCGAGCTGCAATTAATGAAATCAAAGGGAAAATAAACAACAACAGGATTTGACTAAAATGGAGAGATGGGAGAAAAGATTTTTTTTCTGCTTCTCCACCCCCCATTAAAAATTATTTTTCTTTTCAGGCTTTGAAACACTATATGCAAATAAGAAAGATTTTAATTGCATACATGACAAAATGAAGTTGCTAACTGCAGTCATCAAAATGGAGCTAAGAGCAGTACATAAGAACTAAGTTATTTACTGGGTGCATATGTAGCTAACAATGCCTTTATGCTCAACAGCATATTTGGTTTACCCTAACTCCTCAATGCTCCTTTAACACTCTCAGAGAGGTGATGAAACCTTCCCGCACATCTAGCAAATAAAAATCTTAGTCACCTTCAGCATTCATGAAGCAAAAACGACTTACTTAAACACAGGTTTCAAATAGCAACTAAGCTCAAGAAAATTGAATCCAACAGAAGTGAAGTATAGGATGTCAAACTGCAGACTTAACTACAAAAGGGGTCATTTAATCCCTGGGTATTAAAAAGAAAAAAGAAAGTATGTGCAGCCTCTAGAGAACAGCATTTACTGCACCAAAAAAAAGTCTCCATACACCAACTTCTAACACAGAAGATTTTTTTGTGATTTTAATCAAATCCTGAGAAAGGGTATCTTCTTCCATTGCTAAGCTGAAATATACTAAATTTACAGAAGAAATTTGTGGAATAGATGGTTACCTGCTTCAGTCCCTCATCAGTGAGTCTGTCTTGATTGCTCACATGCACTTTCTGAAGAAGAGGACACTGAGAGGCGACTGCAATAATAGAGGTGTCAGAAAGCTGTTTACACCTGTAGGCAGTATACCTTAGAAGCCCAGGACATTTAATTGCTAATATGCATACTCCTGTATCAGATACATTGCGACAATCAGAGATATTGATTTCAGTAATATTCTGGCTTCTTGATGCTATTTTTTCCAGCAGCTCATCAGTGACCTGCAAAGAAAAAAACAAATACTCATATATAACTTTTTCCATAAAGATCTTTAATGGTCTTAGGACAAAAAAGGCTGTTTGTAAGATGCATTTCCATGAGCTACAGGGAGAATGAAACTATACCTTCACAAGTACCACCTATGGCTGAATATTTTACTGTAAGTGGTTTGTTTTGGGGGTGGAGTCAATGGTTTTGATAGAATATGGACAACTGGGGGAAAGCCAGTTGACAGACTACATAGACTGTAGCTAGATGGTTTCATGATAAAGCTCCCAGAGGGAGAGGCAACAGCTAGACAAGTACAAAAAATATGGGCAGCTGCAGGAATTTATGTTACCACAAAAAGAATCCCAAACGGCTGCCCAGCTTGACAGAAGTTCTCAAGTATCAGACTGAGCCAGAGTTAGGAGGGTAACCACAGACCTACTCCTCTTTTCAGCCATGAATAGACTATCTGTGATGTTCAGGAATTAGAAAGATAAATTACTTGTTGGTAGAATTGCCTTATTAAGGTTTAAGGCTTGATGTGCTTCAATGACCTCAGTTCCTAGGGGAGGTTAACAAAGCGTGGGGAGAGTGATGTACTACTGATAGTGGACACAAAGAATGCAGAATTTACAGACCACAATGACATTTGGCAGAACTCCCTAGATAAGGAAGAAACTAACAAAGCCAACTCAGCAACTGTGCTGAATCAGCTCCAACTGGGTAAAAGACAATTCTGCAAGGGGAGATGGCAAACACCACAGACCACCAACCCAAGAAACTCACCAACCTGAGAGAAAGACTGAGTATGTGGACTAATTAGCCTAAGAACTGAGGTAGAATACTAACTAATAACAGAACTATGTAATTTGTAGCCAATGAACATTACTGCCTTTGTTCATTGAAACATATGTGATTTCATATTGATAATCATTTCTGCCCTATGGCAATCATGTTAGCCTCCATTCTATCCGGTTTGTTACTGGTAGGAATGCTGGATGGAAGGGCAGTGTTTCAGTGTCTTAAAACTTTTCTTTTTTTCAGTTTAATATATTAGCAGGTATGCTCGATTAAACCAAAGGGAGAACTGTTGAGGAATACACTCAGTGCAGGTAGCTTGGGGTGCAGCTGCAGTGCAGCTCAGGCTGAGCTCTGGGTGGCACACCCAGAGGCAAAAGGCCATGAACTGGCACTAACCCTTTGCACAGCAAAGGGCACAGAGGCCTGTGATGCAGCCAGGTGAGGGACACTTGGAAACACACTAGGAGCCAAGGGCCCCCAGATGTACCCAGGCACATCTGGGGTACATGTGAGGGTATAAAAGCCCAGGGGGTTGGGGGTCCCTCCTCCTCCAGCTTGAGCTGTTATTCTGTTGTTGCCCAATGATTACATTATTTTAAGGACTCAGAGGTCTGAAACTCTGCTGCGGGAAACCTGAAGTTGAGCCAGTAAGGGAACTGATCTGCCTGTGAGTGTGGGCTGTGCAGGGCATCCATAAACTCCCTGGGGCTGCCAGTGCAGGTGTGCTTTGGTCCCAAGTAGGTGGTGCCAGTGTGGCTGACACAGCAGCCTCTGGACACTCAGACAGCAAAGCTTCCTTAATACCTTTGTAGAAAACCATTCCATCCATTTTGCATCTACACACATTGCAGTTAGCCAAAATGACAATAATCTTAAAAGAACACAATCCTACAAAGGACCATTCAGAAATACTTATCCACCACTTGACATAGATGAGATTTAGCTTTAACTAAAGAGGGCAAGAGAGCAACACAAGTCCCTTTTGGTTTCTATCTTATACAGCTGAGGAACAGTCTTTGCTGCATTCAATCTGTTTTTCATTTGTAGCAAGTCAAATCTTTTTTCTTGTTCTTTCATCAGGCAGATGTTAAGATGGAGAAGAACTGTGCTGGTTTTGCCTGAGGTAGAAGTAATTTTCTTCACAGTGACTAGTATGGGACTATGTTTTGGATTTGTGCTGGTTTTCTTATTGCTGAGCAGGGATTGCACAGAGCCAAGGCCTTTTCTGCTTTTCACATGGCCATGCTGGCAAAGAGGCTGGGAGGCTGGGAGGGAACACAGCCAGGACAGGTGACCCCAACTGACCAAAGGGATATTCCAGACCACGTGGCATCATGCTCAGTGTATAAAGTGAGGAGAAGAAGGAGGAAGGAGGGGACATTTCCAGTGATGGGGTTTGTCTTCCCACGTCATCGTTCTGTGTGATAGGGCCCTGCTCTGCTGGGGATGTCAGAGCACCTGCCAGCCAATAGGAAGCAGTGAATTAATTCTTTGCCTTGCTTTTTTGTGTATGTGTGTGTAACTTTTGCTTTCCCCATGAAACTGTCTTTAAACCCATGAGTTTTGTAGCTTTTACTCTTCCAGCTCTCTCCCCAACCCTACTGGTGGGGGAGTGAGGAAGCAGCTGCCTGGGCCTTGGCTGCTGACTGGGGATAAACCACAACAATGACAAATTGCAAAGAAAAAAAAAATCCTTCTTCAAATGCAACCCTCCAATTGTTATTTCTCTGTACCCTGTATTTTCATGAAACTCTCTAGATACTGTACATAAACCTCTGCAAGTCACTACTCAACAAGAAACCTAAGGGCGGTAGCAAAACAATACTGGCATCCCTAAAGGTTTCCAAGGAGCAAAGTTACCCTGTACAATTTAAAGCTCGGCTCCTAGAGATCTCACTAAATTAAATCCACAAATATTTCATTCTAGGATCGGCTAAAGACCTAAAAAAAACCAAAAACCCCAAACACAGCCTCTTTTCTAATCAGTAAGAGCCATATCGGCTGAAGAATAAAATAAAGAAAATTTGTTAAAACAAACAGAGCAAGCACCAGGTATGTGACCATTCTTCGAACTACAGCATCCTCAGAAATGCTCATGTTTGTCTTTGAATTAATAAGAGGTCTGATAGTTCCAGCGCAGAGTTGAGACAGGTAACCCACAATCTATTTCATAGAGCACTTGTGCTCACACTGTTTAACAACTGATTTCAGAAAAAATACACTATATTTAAAGGAACCAATCTAGGGGTCCAGACATTTTCAGCTAATAGCAGAAAAATCTGTGAAAGTAAAGGTATCACCATGCTACATGTTTCTTTTGTTTACTCCTGGTCAAATGTACAAGTTCCAAGAACAAATTCTGAGTCATCAAAACAATTATTCCACAATGATATTTTCATACCTGCTGACGACTACTGAGATCCAGTTGCTTCCAAAACTGAAAATCTAAACAAAGGTCTCGCCAATATTTACAGACTAATGACACTGAAAGGCAACGCTCATTCAGAGATAAGTTGGAAAATATCTGGAAAGAAAGAAAAAAAAAAATTGTCAGATGTAATCATCTTTTAGAGACAGAAGTATTTTATTACCAACACATCTTGTAAAAGACAGAAAAGCATTAGCACGCATTATAACACACAGATCTAGAACTTGCCCCTAGCTTGATTAGTCAGAGACAATAACAAAAAAACCTACATCCCACAAGAACTGACAATATTAGTAAGTCACATTAGCATAACCAACCATAGATTATATCCTACTTAAGTACTCATTTCGTAGACTAAGTTTCAAAATTGCTTCTGAGATGGCACACCTAAAGAATTACAAATTAGCTTAATGTTATTTGCAAGCCCTTTCAACAGTGCTTTGATTCCCATCCTGAAATGGATGGAAAATCTTTATTTTTATTTTTTAAACTAAACTGGTAAGAACAGTCATAAAGGTATTAAAACATCAGGTCTTGTGGGAATGGGGCATGGGACAGTAGAGTAGATTAGCAGAGTAAATCAGTGTCATAAAAGAGAACTTAAGCACAAAATTAGCCTTTTCTATCCCAAGGTTTTGAGCACTATAGCAGCTGGCAAAAAAAAAGAACAAACTGTAACTTTATAGCAAGCTCATAAATTGCTATAACATGTATTACATTAATCACTTTCTTAAAAGTACTGTTGTTTATTAATAAATAAAAAGAGAAGGTCTGTGAAGAGTTCACATGAAGGTATCCTGTCACCACAAATGAGCTTAAATCTACATGTGATCCTATAATGAGAAAAGGCAGTAGTGGCATTATACCTACACAGGAGTACAGACTGCAAAACATGAAAAAGTCCTCCCACCGATCTGAGGACATCAAGTACTACATAGAAGTACTATTGCCTATCTCCGGCAATTTTCTCAAGAAAATCTGAAAATATTGGAGAGTATCCATAGGAAAGCACTGAAGTCTAGAAAATATGAAAACATTCAAGGAAACTACTAGGACTGTTCAGCCAAGGAAAAGGGATGGCAAAGGGGAAAACACACTTAAAATAAAGGAGTAATGAAGTACCGAACCACAATGGTAACTTAAAGAACTCTGGTCTTTGGGTGCTCTTTGGAACAGACTAGACGACGAACTGTCAAGAATAACAACCATAACCATACCCTCTGTTCTAGGGGATGGGTTATCCCAGCAGTTTTAAATACGTATATCCCTACAAGAACCCCTGACAAAGCAGAGCTTTTATTAGAGGGGAGGGGGTCAAATTCATGACACTCTATAAATGCTTGCAAGATTTATCATTCCCCTTTTTTTTCTAGCTATGAGAAACTTGCAATCTCTTATGCAAGACTCCTCAGTGTTGAAGGATTGTGCATGAACTGCATTTCCCTGCAGGCCTTTGCTTGGCCATTACCAGAGTCAGTGTCTGCTTCTCATTAGGGAACCAGTTAAAGACAGCAGACAGAAGCGCAAACAAAACAATCAGTGCCTGCTTTCTCCCTGCAGATCTTGCCTGTACTGGTGAACCCATGTGCAGAACCAGGAGGTGGCTGCAATCAGCACTCAAAAAATACCATCGCCCTCAGTCAAGCAGAAAGCAAGCACTGAATAGTAAGTGGTAATCTGGCATCTGACATTTCTGCTGCAAAAGTGTAATTCTAAACATTAGAAAAGGTGACAGTCTGATGATGCTCAGTAATTCTAAGTTAGTAAGAGCAGTAGGAAATTTAAGTTCCTGCTACCGGCATGAAACAGAAAACTGAATCTTTTAACAGTTATAAAAACCTTAGAAGAGAACAAAGCAACATGATCCACATTATGTTTAGACAGACATTTGACTGATTCCAATTAATATTAACAAAGTATATCAAGGTTGGCGTTACAAAATACTTCAACTAATCTTTACTCAAGTGGGAAACAAATTATGTTTATTTGTAGAAATATCACGTTTACTTTGAGAAACAAAAGCTTGCAGTTCTGAAGAACATAGTAAACATGAAACAGTAAAGACTGTTGCTAATACATAGCCCATAAATAATTTTTGTATTTTATTTTGTTTATACCGGGTTGGCACGGCAAGGTTTTGAGAGTAGGGGGGCTACAAAGGCAGCTTCTTTGCGAAGATGCTAGAACCTTCCCTCACATCTTACAGAGCCAGTGTCAGCCAGCTCCCAAGATGGACCCATGCTGGTCAAGGCTGAGACAGTCAGTGATGGCAGTAGCATCTCTGGGATAATGTAAGAAGGAAAAAAAAAAGAGTCATCGAGCAAGTTGCAACCTTGCAGATGACGACAGAGTGAGAACATGTGATGAAGAAGGAGCAGCAGAAACAGGGTATGATGAACTGACTGTAACCCCTATCCTGGTCCTCCTGAACAGCTGGGGGAAGGAGGTAGAGAATTGTGAATTAAGTTAGGCCAGGGAAAGAGGAAAGGGTTAGGAAAGATGTAGGTTTTACTTCTCATTATACTGCTCTGATTTGATTGGTAATAAAGTCAACCAATTTCCCCAAGTTCAGCCTGTTTTGCCCATGACAGTAATCACTGAATGATCTCTCCCCGTAGTGAACCTTTCCTCATGTTTTCTCTCACCAGTCAAGAAGGGGAGTGCCAGGGCTTTGGAAGAGAACCTGGTGTCCAGCCAGGATCAACCCAGAATGATACCATCCCAACAAAAGCTGAAAGCCCTCACAAATCACAGACCTACTGCTAACCTGTTACTCCTGCATGAAACAGCTGTAGCAATGACAAAACAGAAAAGAAACAAGTTTGATTCAATACTTGACACAAACAGTACTGCTGCATAGAAAACACTCTGAAAAACGTCCAAAAGCATTTGTAGCCATGTCTAGAAGCAGAGACAAGGAAGAAGCACAGGTGCTGCAAACTGACTTTTTACAAAACAATCAGTGAGGCCACAAGGATGAGAAGTGATACTAAGTCTTTGCAGAAGTCCCTGCATGCACAGGACTAGCCATGTGAGCTACACAAGCGGTAGTGTTCAAAAATAAGGCCCTGCCAGTTTTATTGTCTGTACTAGCTGTAAAAGTTCCAGCTATAAAAGGATGCTGAATAATGCCATGTAAAACATCAGCTTCTCTTCAGAGCTTGCAATTGTTAAAAGACAACATATTGAATTACACTAAATGGAATTTAGCAAGGACTATACTATTCCAGGTGGTGGCACATCACCCTTACATTAAGGGATTAGCCTCATTACTGGTTAAAATACTACACTAATGCATAAAATGCTTCGACTCACTTTGATGACTTCACCACCCTTTAATTCAGTATTACTCTCCAGATATATACTGATATTGTGGCAGCTCAATTGTCCTGACTTAAATTTTCTAATATCCAAGGATGAATAAACACAGCTGAAAGCTTAAACCATTCCTACCCACAATCCTGTTCATTTAACTCCCGCTTATGACAGATAACTTTAATGGCAATGGTTCTACTAGTTAGCACATTTAATTCCTGAAAATTGTACTCAAACATGTACACTTTCATATCCACCATCCAATTTGTTCCCCCTCAACTCTACCTAATCCCTCTTCCGAACACCAGAATATCCTTCAGCACTGTAAAGGGGAAAAAAAAAAAAAGGTCTAATCGCTTTTTCTAGAACCTTTTTGCATTTCTTTTTCCCTCTGCCAGCAAAAGGCAGGGGTAGAGGTAGCAGAGTTCTGGAAAAGGAGCTCACTCTTTCTCATCTCAACCTCTTCCAGCTCGAATTCCTAATGCAGATGTCAGTTCCTCCTGCTTCATCCTTTCACGTCATTGTTAAGATCAGTGTGTTTCTCTTTCCCTTCAATGGATGCAAAAGACTCTCTGAGCCTTCAGGCTAAATCCCATTTAAGGATACCCGATCTTCCCCACTGACAGCCTTATCATACCTTCCAGACACAGTAAATTCTTTAACAACAAGCTCTTGCTTTGAAATAAAACTGTTCACACAGACTCACTGAAGACCGGCAATGCCTTCCTTTCCTCAGTCTTTAACAGCAAGACTGGGTGCTCTCCAGGTACCCAGCCCATTGAACTGGAAGACAGGAACAGGGAGCAGAATGAAGTCCCCCTATAATCCAAGAGGGAATGGTCAGTGACCTGCTACACCACTTAAGACACACACAAGTCTATGGGGCCAAATGGGATCCATGGGCCCTGAAGGAGCTGGTGGAAGTGCTCACCAAGCCACTTTCAATTATTAACAAGCAGTCCTGGCTGCTAATGGGGCCATTTCCAGTTGACTTGATGCTCCCAAATGTGATGCTCATCTACAAGAAAGGCTTGAAGGAGGATTCAGGGAACCACAGGCCTGTCAGTGGTCCTGCATAGGGGTATGGAGCAGATCATCTTGAGTGCTATGTAGCACATACAGGACAACCAGGAGTCAGGCCCAGCCAGCAGGGGCTTGTGAAAGACAGGTCCTGCTTGACCAACCTGGTCTCCTCCCATGACCAGGTGACCTGCTTGGTGGAATGAGTGAAAAGCTGTGAATTTTGTCTGCCTGGAATTTAGTAAAGTCTTTGACACAGTTTGCTTTGACACAGCACTCTCCTGGAGAAACTGCTCACAGCTTGCACGGGTGCACTGCTTACTGGGTAAAAAATTTCACTGGACAGCCAAGCCCAGGGAGTGCTGGTGAATGGAGTTACACCCAGTTGGCCACCAGAAATAGTGTGGGAGTGGAAGCAGGACCAGGGCAGTGACCATTCCCCTGCGCTGGCCACTGGTGAAGCCACACCTCAGTCCTGTGGCCAGTTTTGAGTCCCTCACTACAAGAAAAATCCTGCTGTGTGTCCAGAGAAGGGCACTGGAGCTGGTGAAGGGTCTGGAGTACAAGTCTGATGAGAAGCAGCTGAGGGAGCTGGGGGTGTTCAGCCTGGAGAAAAGGAGGCTCAGGGGGGACCTTATCAGCTCTACACCTGCCTGTGATGAGGATGTAGCCATGTGAGGGTCAGGGTCTTCTCCCAGGCAAAAAGTGACAGGGCAACAGGAAACAGCCTCAAGTTGAGGCAGGGGAGGTTTAGCTTAGACATTAGGAAAAATTTCTTCACTGAAAGGGTTATCCAGCCCTGGAACATGCTCGCTGCCCAAGGCAATGGTGGAGTCACTGTCCCTGAAGTTATTTAAAAGACATGTAGATGTGGCACTTAGGGGCATGGATTATTATTGGTGGACTTGGCAGTACTGCGTTAATGGTTGGATTTAATGATCTTAGGAGATGTTTTCCAACCTAACTGATACCACATCAAAAAGAAAATACAAAAATGCAATGCCCAGGACAGCAAAAGTCAACTAACAGATATAGGTAGTTTTCAGTCAAATCACATTCAATCTGCTGAACTCAATTCAAACACTCTAACTTTATGTAGATAGATACAACCATATAAATCCCTTACAAGAGAAAGGCCGCACTGATTTACCTTTAAGCAACAAAACACAGCTAATTCCACAGTACCCCACCTGAGTCAATCCACCATTCTGAATCAGGTGATGTTCAACTGATTTTAACCCAGCTAAACTAAGTCCTTGTACAGCACAATTCCAACCACCAAAAAATAGTGCCTGACCAAGTTTTGGTGTTTTCTTCAACTTGCTAGAATATTTTGTAAGACCACGGATGAGAAAGGGAGAAAGCAAATGCTGATTAATATCAGTGAAGGGTCCAACCAGAAAAACGAGAAATAAAGTTATTCTGTGCAATTCTCTCCTTTACCACCAAGTCCCTGCATAATGGGCTTCAGACATTACACCCTTAACACTTCCCCACCGTTTCTACATTAAATATATGCTAGATAGTTCAACCTGCATGTTCAAAAAAGACTACATTGAACATTTGCGCTAAACATTAGTACTTCAGCAGGAATAGAGGAGGAAAAAAACCCAGCAAAACAAACAAAAAACACCACAAAGCATCCTATAAATACCTTTTTAAAAAATATTAAAGATCAATTTTAAAATATCACAAATCCATGTACTAGGTTTATGTAGTGTGTCTTTAAATATTTGGTAATTTTGGCCTTAAGTTCCTCAAAGTGAATCAAGTGAAAAAGATAACTGCACGTTTAATCAAAGGAAATAATGAAAAGTCAACCACATCCATGAAAGTTACTATGAAAAAAAGCGTGGTAACAGACTTTTGTTTGTGTATGTGGTTGCTAACACAATATCCTCAGCACGAAGTTTTCTAAAAAGCAACTCACATTCAAATATAAAGTAAACATAAGCATAATCCTAGAAATAATTTTAACCTATCAAAAGACAACCTTAACATTAAAAAATATTTTTAAAAACCATAATCGGGGAGTCAGAATTATTGATTGCACAGTGTAAAGAAACTTTAGCCTCAGGAAAGGATGCAAGAGAATTCAGTTGATTGCTAATACCATTCTTTAAAAAGATACTGCTAACTTTAAGAAAAAGGTATACCTCTATGAACATGAACAAAATATAGGCTCCGTGGCAGAAGAGACTGTAAAAGGTGAATCTATGCATTCCCTATTTCTGTCCAACATTTTCATTTGAAAGAAATTGTTTATTTTCTGTAAATGAAGCCCTCCTCTATCAATAAAAAAATTTTGTATTCAAGAACAGGTATCTACAAAACTATTTTCATTTCACTCTATTAGGTAGATTTGCTTGAAATCAAAAAAGCTTACAGAATTAACAACAAAAGAACAATAAAATGTACACTCAAACATTTCATGGCGCCTAAGTAACTTAAGACATTCAATCTTGGAATACTGCTCACTCGTTTCATCAATTTTTTTAGAAACTAACTAAAATTTCATTAACAAAACAGTTCTCAAGTACCATTTGACCAAAAAAACATGCTTAGTGCATGACATTTTACTATGAACTGTAAAACACAGTATTTGCTAATTGCAGGCATAGCGCAGTTAAGCTACCAGTGGGTTTATGTTTATTAAATGCTGCTTCATTCTACTCAGAAAACTCAAGACTCATACATAAGAGAGGAGGAAGGAAGAAAAGACAAATGCCTGCTTTGTTTTCAAGACATTTCTTCACTTTGCCCACACATAACTTGAAAAGAACAAGGGAAATATAAATGATTCTGAGTTTATGAAAGAGATGTGAGCACTGAACACAACACCTCTTAAAGGAGCCTCAGAACACCCATGAAGAAAATCAAGTTAAAAGTGCTCTTGTGATTAAGAAAATTGTGCCAGCCAGGAAAAGTGATGGTGTGATTTCACATCACAGCCAGGATTCTCTTGGCAAGTTGCCATTCACAGCAACAGTTTACCAGTCCCCTACTTCCAGTCACCTGAATTTTAGCACTGGATTTAGTGACTGTAGTTAGAGAAAGTCTTTTCAGGCAGCTGATCCTAAGGAAAAGTTTTGACACGTTAGATTGCTGTCAGATTAGCCAGATGAATTTACTTGACCTGCAATCGCATGATAACTCTACAGAGCACAAAGGCAGTGGCAGGAACACACAGCCAGAGGTTACAAAAGGAGCCAGACACTGCCCTTACCAGCCACTTACTCACAGATTGCCTTAGCTGCAAGGCAAAACACAACTTTAGCTTCTGTCTGTATGAAATTACTGTCCTCCTAATGAAGGGGAAGAGTCCTGACCAATAAGCAGGGTACCTTTATTTACAGGAGCTCGCGTTTTTACTCCCAGAAACCCAACTGTTCTCACTGAAAGACACCAGATAGTGCTTCTGAGTCACCATGCCAGTTTAAAAGCAGAGAGAGACATTAAAATAAAGCAAAATCTGTGAAAGATGAAACACGGGTCAGGCAACCTGAACAAAAGAAACAAATAAATGGACAGGGAACGAAAGCAGAAGTTACATTTCACTTACTTGACATTCCAACACTACACAGCTTGTAATCTGTTCGTTTTCTCCATGCAATAATACATAGTTTTGGAGATGCAGAACAAGCCAAGCCAACACCTAAACAACATTAGAGAAACTTTCACTGCCCATGAGTGTTAAGGGCTCTATCCCTGTCAGAAAAAGCAGAAATTTCATCCCAAGACATTTCTCCTCCATCTCATAGCTCATTCTGTGATGTTAAAACCTATGCTTACATAAAAGCCACCTTTTCAAACACACCTCTGCAAAGCAAAACAATTGCTTTTATAATTCTGCAACAAATCATAAAATTTATTACATCTTTCAGAAATTTATCATTGAAAAAATGAGCATAAACTGTCTTCTCTTAAGTTACTAGTCTACTGGCACACCTTCCCTTCACAATTGTGCCCCTCAACTGCATTCCAGCAGCTCAGTAACAGCACAGTGAACCTCAGACTGGTTCATTTCCCTGCTAGAATCACAGGGTTACAGTAAGCTTCATGGAAAAACAAAAAGTCAAAAAAAACAAAAGGAATCCATAACAACTCATTGCTGTGCTAAGCAATGCTAAAGGAAAAGGGGTTCAGGCAAATTAATAGTGAAGTTAAAGGACATTTTACCTCCTAGCTTCAGCCACAAAGGTTCAAAATCTGTTCCATGTCTCTTAGCGCTATATTTAAAATATAGTTTGAGTTAAGCAGACTCAACACAAACTTTAGACAGGATAATCTGTTGGGAACACCAGCATAAGTAGGAAGGAAAGCTGGTATTACAAAAGTGACTCAATGAATTTGCAGATAAAGTCCAATCCAAATGATGTATTTTGACGCCTCTGCCCCCTGACTAGGCCAAAAAAAAATTAAAAAAAAAAACCAAAACCAAAAAAAAACAAACACCAAAACCCCACCAAGTAAAAAAGAAAATCACAGTGCAACTATAACATCCATATGCAGTCTTTTCAGGTATAAATGCCAGCATTCAAAAATCAGAGGACAAAATTAAAGGTCTAGCTCTAGTCTATCAAACCCCCTCCATATCACTCAGATTATCTTAAATTCAGTGCTAGCAGTACAATGATAGCAGCAATGCATTTTGTATCAAACAACATTATCCTAAAAAAGCTCCTTAGATTATCATAGCAACAGAAGAAAACCAAGAAAACCTGTAAGTTATTGTAACAAGGGAAGAATGAAAAAAGTAAGTATAAAGCACTGACTAAAGATACAAGAAAAGGAGTCAATAGTGTTTCAAATAATAGTAATAATATACATGAAAACCCTACATTAAATAAAATACACACCCACAAAAACACACACACTTTTCTTCCCTTTATAGTGCATTAGCCCTAAGCCAAAACTGACAGGGTCTCTGCTACAGGCACGTGCTCATGCTTTATAAAAATAAGATCATCAAACTGAGAAAGAGGACCTCAAAAAGAAGACATCATCTATTCTAGACCCTTTTGTTTGAAGCAAGTTCAAGCACACCCCAAACATTCCTGATAAGGGCATCCCCCTTGATGTTAAAAAAAGAATCAATAAATAGAAATCCCAACTTGTCACATAACCTAAGAAACAGGAAATCACTTTTGCCAAGAGTTGGAAAGTTATACAGTGTAAAAACATTTAAGTATCTCACCCAAATTAAGTTTATTATTTCTTTCTATTCAACAAGGGACAGGAACACAGTTGAACTTCCTATTAAAGATTGCATCTCAGTCTTCTTTCTAAACAAGTGTCATTCAGTTTGACCAGAATCTTTCAACTACTGTAATAGGCCATGTTTTTCATAACCTCTGGCTCTCCTCTGATGCCTCTCACATTTGTGTGTGGGTTTTATAAGGAGATCCCAGTGCCCACAGCCTAATGCAGTACTCTAGCAGAGGCTTTAAAGCACCAAGCACAGGAGAGAATTTCCTTTCTGTGTTTTACATGCACACTTCCTGTTAACACACCTCAAAAGGAAATCTGAAGTGTTTGAATTGGCATTCTCTCATAAGTTCATAATCTGCCGACTATTTTACACCTTTTTTGCTTAAACAGCAGCACTACAAAGAGGTAACAGTTACAACAGGAAGATATATTTATTTTTCTATTTTATTTATGCTTTCTAGGAATAAATAGCAGTGAAACTTCAATAGGCACAGATTTGTGACATAGCACAAAGTTTTCAGAACTAAGTCATATGTAGCAGAAGATTTGGTAATGTTCCGTACTGCGTGCTTAGAAACTGCTCCCTGTTTGTTCTGGCTTTTTTTCATTCACACATGTCTAGGACACAGTCAAGCTATCTATAGCTGATTGATCTATAATTCTTTAATTCCCCTCGAGTTTAAAAGACAATGGCTTCAAATCACCCTTTAGTCAAAGGTAATCACCCTCCTCTACCAAGACTAAAGATGACATTTTGCCCACTGTGTAACATTGTTTTCTCATACATGTTCCAGCAGCCAAATGAAATGCAAAACCCAAAAGCTTGACTGTGGAACCACAATTCTTTTATCGCTTCATATTGACCAGGATACCTCTTCAGCAGCCAGGGAAACAGAATCAACTGGCACACTGCACCATGAACCTCCCAAACCAGTAGGGCCCAGCTAATGATCTGCAGGCCAATTTCAGTCTGACAAACCCTTCCACCCATCCCAAACCCTTAGCTTAGTGGAGACTGAACCACAGCTAACAGCAAAACAGCACCTGAGCAGACAAAGTGGCCAGTGGCTTAAGGAGTCCCTGACATATTTCTTTGGGCTTGTCTTGAGGCCACCTACAGACACTGGTGACAGCCACTCCTGTACCACCACCACTGCATCAGGACGTCACAAATGTGGAAATCAAGAAAAAAAACCAGAAGGATCTGTCTCATGATGCTTCCCAGGATGGAATCTCTTGTCCTTGTATTAAGGTTTGTGTCTCCTATACCTACTCCCATACCTAGCTTTTCATTACTGTGAAAAGCTCAGTAAAGATTTTGGGTATATTTGTCTCCCACCTTCTCATAATAAAATGACACCTTTGGAGAAAGGATTATATTTAGGATATCCTATCTGTATCAAAACCCATCATAAGAAGACACTTGTAAATCCAGTTGACAGGATGCCTGGTTAGAAATCTGAAGTTAAAAGTTCCATAACAGAGCAGTATATTTTGGAAGCAGCCAAAAAACCCCAAACAATGGAATAGTTAGGAGACAGACATACAGATAAAGATATACATATCTTGTGTATGTGTATGTATATATATATATGTGTATAAAAACAACCTCAAAAAACCAAAAACCACAAACCCAACTCACTAGTACAGCTAAGGACTGAAGGGCAAATTTGAGGGCAAATAGGTTGGCTCCTACCACGATGCTGGAAATAATGGCCTATTTCTTCAAAGACATTGCAGAAGGAACTGGACTACACGGCAACTATAAAGACAAAATCACTGGGGAAGATAAATGTCTGTCCTGATTTCAGCTAGGATAGAATTCTTCTCAGTTGCTGGTACAGTGCTTTGTAGCTGGTGCAAAACAAATGTATTGTGCATCACTTGGATCTCTCTTTCTTGCTCCCTTTTTTATACAAATATTGTTAGTAGCATACTTTATTTTTTTTCAGTTATTAAACTGTTCTTACTGCAACCCACAAGGTATACTTTTTTCCCCTCAGTTCTCCTCCCCACCAGTCTGTGGATGTGGTGAGTGAGTGGCTGCCTACCTAACTGCCAGCTGGGGTTAAAACAAAACCCCTAGTTTGTAAAAAAAAACCAACCAAACAAAAAAACCCCACAACCTTAAAAGTACAGGTAAGAATGGAATACTGTATCTATATAAAATAGAGAAGAGATTAAATAACATTTAAACTAGTCCACAGGTGAGATGGACATGACATTTTTCACTATTAAAGTTATGATGATGCCTTAGGTTTTAGCTTTTATATCTTTTAGATCCTGTACTGCCTAGTATGTAACTCTGAAACTTAGTATAGCCTGTTAGCTACTGTTCTCACATTTTGGTTAAAAAACCCTTTCTGGGCCTGAACTCTAAGAGACCTTGTTGTCCCAGGCCATGAAACATGTAAACTGAGCCTCTGGAGAGGGGGAGCAAACTTGGGGTAATTACATCATTACTTGAAATTATAATTGGAGAATTAACCCTGATATGCAAATGGACCAAACTCATAAAAGTGTGAAAAACCTGTGACTCAGAGTCCATCTTGAGTGGAGCCCCTCAGAGGCTTTTGACTCCCAAGGCGTACCTTTGAAGGCGCTCCAAATAAATACCTGCTTTTATTCTCTTAATCTTGTGTAGCCCCTCTTTTCAGGTAGCTACTTCAAGGCATCAATGGCAGAGTTATAGATAGGGTTTTTTTGAAAAAGTGAAACTGAGTACTAAAAGTAACCACAGAAAAGTATTCATACAATTGATCAAAAAGTATTTCAGCTACACTAATCAAATAAGTCCAGTTTCAAATCCTAAAACCAAGTACCAAAGAAAAATGTTATCTTCCAATAGCAGTGGCAAACAAACGCATTCCCTTCTACAAGAACTACAAGACAAAGTTTCAATTTTGCAATCACAGATGAGATTAATTCAGATGATAGTTCATGAGTTTTTATTTGCCTAGAATTAATTTGCACAGAGCATCTATGAAATATGACATATCATTACTAACACACTCATAAGTATTTTAAAAAAACCAAACAAAATCAACAAACAACAACAACCAAAAAAACCCCTCAAACCAACCAAACCTCCCACAGAATTAGCGTTATGTGCAAGACAGACAGATAAGTAGGTTGTTACTGTTTGACAAGAAAAGAGTAAAGGAAGTATTTTCTATGTTGGATGTACAACTAGCAAAATACAAACACCAAAAGTCGTGTCTCACACTCCTCCATTACTATGTCCTGCTTTAAGTTCTGCCATCTGACCCCTGAGAAACTCCTGCAATCCTAAAAACTTATTCCCCAAAATGTATAGGCACACTCACATCAGACTACGGAAAACATCACCAGCTCAGTTCCAGCAAGACTCCTCTTTTTAGCTAATGTTTAGCTGAAGGAAGTCAGCACAGTGGTCAAAAGAGTAGATTAAAAATGGAAAGCAGTTCCAAAAGAGAACAGTATTAAAGGAACAGAAAGACAGCAAAAGGGACAGGAAAGGTGAGACTGTTTCTTGGATATACAGCATAAGAAGTTACGAAAGCATGTAATTCAAAAAGGCTGCAAATACTGTGGAACTACTAAGGCCAAAATTGATCCACAGTACATAGCAGTATCAACTGTTTAATAATCAACACTGAAAAACTGTCTGTGTAGCTCCAACACCCACGGAAGCACTAAATACAGTGACAGGCCCCCTTGGCGAGTGGTACACCAGTGATGTAAGTAAAAGTCAACTTGTGAAGGGCACCTTACGACGTTAGCGGGTACAGTCAAAACATATAGCAGACAGCTTCTGGGGCTGATTTGTGTGTCTGCGCCTCCAGGTAATGGCTCACAACGCCGTTTACAACGACAAACAATTGGGGTCAGGGAATAGGACATAAACAAAACCCAATCACACCCCCACAACCCTATCTATCTCCTCAAAGCCCCGCACTGAGACCGCTCCGGACCGGGCCGGCCTACTCCGGCTCCCCCCCTGCACCGAGTCCGCTCGGCGACACCGGCGGCCCGGGGCCTGGCACGGCCCCTTCCCACATCCTCAGGGAGAGGGCTGGCCCGTCCATTCCCCCACCCCGACCCACCTTGAGGAGGATGGAGGGCGGCAGCTGGTTGATGTCCGGGGTGGGCGGCGGCGGCAGCTCCCGGCAGCTGTCGCCGGGGTACTCCAGCGGCTCTTCGCAGCCCGCCTCGCCGCCCCGCTCCTTCTCCTCCTCGCGGCCCCGTTCCTTCTCCTCCTGGGGTGCGGGAGGCGGCGGCGAGGCGGGCTG
>VXAD01007404.1:0-79957 GCA_013399195.1 Dicrurus megarhynchus
CTTGGGGGGCATCCCCAAAACCCCCTAAACCCATCATGTTGGAATATGTTCAAAGAACCTACCCTGTGAAAAATAGGACTGGACTTATATAAAGTAAAGGGGTTGACTCCAGTTTAGCAGCTTATCTACCTGATCTTTGGCTCACTATCAGGATGTGGATTTGAGGTTGGTGAGCCTGATGGCTTTTAGCATAATCCAACACAAAAAGCCAGCAGATGATGCCCCTCTCAACCCACCACTGGCAGCCTTGCATTGTTGGAGTTGTTAGACCACACTGCAGGGCAGAGCGTACTGCTGTAGGGCACAGTGGAGCTGAGGGCAGGAGTAGAAGGGATTTTGATTGTGTTACTTGGGGCAGTAGTGCTGAGGGCTTTCCCCAGCCTTGCTTTGCTTACGCAGGGCTGTGGTTTTATGCATCAGTTTTCCTGAGGAAAATTGCACAACTGCAAAGAACTTGGGGGCAGCCAAAGGGATGTGATTTACCTGAGAGCAAAAGTGATTTGTGCAGTTTGCTAACAGCACAAGCCCTGTTCTTTCCATTTCAGCCGTGTCTGTTGTGCTCTAATTGTGGAGTGGATTGTGTGAGGAATGTTTACGTTTCTTAAAGTGTTTTATGTAGCACAAAGAATACCTGATTCCTGGACTACTAGGTAGGACCATACTCAAGCACTGCTCCATATTGTCCATAAAAGAGGATTTCTGATCTTGAGAAAATTGCAAGTGATTGCATAAAACATGTATCATTGGTAAACTTGGGCTGTGTTTGTGCAGGCTTCGGTGGCTTCTGTAACTACGGCTTTATTTGTGCACGGGTACAGACAAAGCTGGCAAACTCAGAGGAAAATCTGAAAATTTAGCTTTGTTGATAATAAAGTTAATTTCCAGAAATTTGCCTGTGTGCCACCCTTACTAATTAATTTACAAAGTATTTTTCCCTGAAATGTTGCTATGGAAGGGGAGGTAATTTTTCAAGAATTGATATGCATGAAGTAGGTTGGCAATAAGGACTAGGAGGAATTTTGGAAAAGACTTTGCATTTTAATTAAATCCATCCTTTGAATTTTTAAAAAGTAGTTTGAAAACAAAACAAAAGTTGTTCTCACATTATTCATTCTGAGGCCTCGGGACATTTCAGCTAATCAGGGGATTTTTGGCTCTAAGTATTACACAAGCCCTAGGTATTAGACTGAAAGACATGTGTCAATGAATATATAGAAAATTAAACAGTGAAGTTAGTTTTTGTCTTCAGAAAATATTAACCTTGTTTGCCCATGAATGAAATGGAAGAACTGTCAGAATATTTCAGTAGAATGAAATGCTGAAAATGAGAGTGAGTGTTACATGATAACTAATTGTCTGAAAGAGCGAACAGTGACAGATGGCTTGTTATGATGCTTAAGGGACTTTTTTTGTCATCTTCTGTTGTCAGTAAGAATTCTTGTCAGGAGTCAGATCTGAAATGATTGTTGCTGATGGGGAATTTATCAGGAAATTCATTTAGTAGGAAAGTTGCTGGTCTTTGGGAGGAGAGCAGGGAGCCAAAGCCTCAGCAGTCTCACTTAAAATTGGAATTTAATTTGTGCAGCTTCCAGCAGAGGTGAAGTTTACTGTTTATGAAGGGAAGCTGAATACGTGTGCTAAGTGTGGCTGTACATTAAAAGAAAGGAAAGGAGAGGCATGCTGGAAAATTATTGTTTCAGTCTGCTGCTAAACGATGTCTTCAAAATAGACTGAGGAGAATGAAGGAATTGGGAAACTTCTTGGAATGAGGCACTTCGATATCCTAATTTTTTCTTATTTCATATGATGTCAAAACTATGATAATTTCAAAGCAGGGAGAGCAAAGGGGATTCATTGTCTTCAAGTGAATGAATACCCCCGGATTCTGTTGCTGGTTCTGTGCCTGGCTGTGCCTGGCCCTTCCCAAGGCCCCTGTGGGGTCACCCCAAGGGCAGCCTGGCATGGGGAGGGACACGGGTGCTCCCAGGCCCCTCCCTTCTCTAGGAGTGAACAGGCGGATGCTGCTCATCCCAACACTGCTGTGCTCAGGACTTTCCATGGAAATGCTATGACAAGTCTTGAACTGCAGTTAAGGACCCTATGAATCATTGTGAGACAGCAGAAGAGCCCCTGGATCAGTCCTTCCCACCTGGAAGGACACACACATTTCACCTTTCACCCCTCAGCCTGGACCTGGTGGCTTCATCTGTGTTTAAAACTGAAATCTCTGTGCACCTCAGGATTTCTTCAGTTGAGGAACTTCTGTTCAGCTTCTAAAACTACTCACCAGTCAGCCTGGTAAAGCAGTCTTCTTAATGATCTGGCACAGGACACATCCCTAAATACTCCTCTGCCTGCTAAGAAACTCTCCACTGCAATTTAAAGTGTACACAGGTTTATATACATGGCATGTGCAATATAAAATAAAATATTTGTTCATGGCGTTAGAATACATAAAGCAAGAACCAGCAGATAAGCTCAGAAAAGTAGAGAGGAAAAAGTAACTTGGAGTCCTATGGTCCTCCTTAATGCATGGAAATCTCACTGAATCTATTTTGGCAAATATGTAGGAATTTTTTTTTTTAATCTTCTGTATTTACTGCTAATGGGAGTTTTATTTGCAGCTTCCAACACTTTGCAGTTAAGAATGACTCTTCCTTTTAATATTGTTTTAACATGATTTTCTTGTCATTTCATTACTTTTTGTAGATCACCAAAATTACTGGTTTGCAAACTTTGTCATGGTCTGGTAATAAAACTTAACAAGATCAGGAAACATAAAAAAGACCTAGCTAATATATCTTACTGCAAACATTAGACTAGCAGTTACTTTACCCTTGAACAATGAAGTTTACCTCTTCTTTATGGAAGTGGAGATGTTACAAGGATGGTGTCATAATGTGATGCAAATGTGCTTCACGTGGGCTTGTAGTAGCTCTTGTATTATGTCTGTAGGTGCTCTGCACAAAGGTGAGTAGTTTGTGGATTTGTTCTGTACTGTGCCTGGGCCATAACCCCCATGACTCCAGCTGGAAGTGAGGGTCTTTTCCTTTTGGCACAGCTCAGGCCCACAGCTGTTTGGTCCTTAGCCTGGAGACAGGGTATCAGGGAAGGCCAGTGATGGTCATTCTTGTTATTATAGTCATTATTATTCCCTTAAATCTGGGTATTACCCAGCAGCCGCCCCGTTCTGGCACAGGGGTCATTGTCAGGGCCTAGGGAAATGCTGCTTTTGCCCTTCCACAGCTGGCTGGGGAGTGCTGCACCACTGGTTATGGTGCTGCCTGCGCGAGTATCAAACCCAGAGCAGTCAAGATGATGTGAGAATAGAACACAGCAGAATAAATTTGGAAGGAATGGTGAAGAACTGCCAGTGCAGAATTAGTGAGCCTGTAGTTGCCTTGTACAAAAGGAAACAGGAAGCATATGCAAAGGCACAACTTTCCATTGGGTAAGTAAAATTACTGTGGCCAAGATAAAACAGAAGATAGAACCAAGTGTATATGACATTAGAAAAAATAATTCATGATAGCTGGAAGAAGAGGTAATTCATCCTTATAAGAGTGGTTCAAACACTACAACAAAATGCAACAAAAAAATTGAATAAAAGGTAAACAGCGTTACATTCTGTAGGTGCTTGAGAAAACCATCAGATAAAGCTATTTGCTCTGTAATTGAAAGAGGCCTGTAACCCTTACCCACAAAAATAAAGAGAAAATTTTGGGAGTTGGTTTAGAAAACAAAACAAAACCAAAATACAAAACTCATGCAAAAAACTCACTTATTCAGTGCAGTGGAACTGAGGTGTCTTCAGAGCTTGACTGAAAGTGAAAAAAACCCAGGCCTTTATCAGGGTGGAGTGACGGAGGCTTGCACAGAGGGAAAACAGAAACATGCTAGTTAATGCTGAAATGCAGAAGTGTACAACAAAGCTGTAGAAGAAAGTAGAGACTCAAAAAATTCATAGGGAAAGGAGATAATAGTAAGTACAGTGTCTAGGAAAGTATTAAGGGTCATTGTATAAGAAGAGTAAACTGTTCTGAATGTTGATTAATAGGCTTGAAATGAAAGGTTTGCACTCTGAGCCCACCAGGCTACATTGATCAAGTCTAAGGGAACAGGTACCATCAATGCTAGATTTGCAAAGTGCTTTCAAAGGCCAAGGTCATTTAGAAAACAAATGTAAAACCATCTACTGTGAAGCACTGAAGAAAACACTACAGGCAGATCCAATCAGAAGTAATGGATGCTTTTGGTAAAAACTAGAGAAATAATCAAGATGCCTTGTGTCTTGGGGAACAGTAATGAGGCACAGGCAAAATGACTAACACATGAGAATAACTGCATATACATGACTGAATAATGCAAATAGGGAGAGAAAACCAGCAGAAATAACATTATTGACAGTGCAATTGAGACAGATTTGTCAAAAATACAGCGTGCTGACTAGATGTCACCCAGCCCAAACGCCAGAAATACAAAGTAATGTTTTGTTCCATTTGTTTCTACTGGTGTAGCATTTGAGAGCTCCTGCTGGGCATGTACTCACTTTTAGAGTTACCTACGGTCACTGCAGCACTGGCAGCTAAGTCATTATTTTCCAAAGTGCTGTGGAATAGCTTGAGTATTAATGACATAAAGCCATATTTTGCTCTTTGGGTTCCCACTCCAGTCTATCAAGCAGGGAAGCTACAGCATCAAGACTCGAAGGAAAAGAACCCATTAAGTATCTTAGAAGTCATGAGGCTAAGGCAGAAGAATTTACTCAGCTAGTCACTGCTATAAATTGTAAATCAAAGAACTTATTTGAACTTACAGTAGCCACCCAGTCTAGAAGAACTGTGTTCCATTCAGTGCTTGAAATGTCACATTGAAGACTTGGTGTCATGCACAAACCAATTTCCAAGTTAATTAGGCTTTTGGTTATGTTTTTCTTGGCTTTCAAATAATCTTATGTCCAGTTTAAGAAATGATGGTCTGATGCTCATGTTAAACATCATCTTGATGCTCATCACTTATTTGCTTATTTATCCATGTAATTTTTTTTTTATATTTGCCTTTTGTGTGTGTGTGTGTACAATGAATAAAATGCGTGTTACAAAGTTTACTTTTGGCATTTCTTTGTGTTTAAATGATGCTTAACAGTCTGTCTTATGTGAATAGGAGAGTAGTAGAGGACTCAAGTTCTCTCTTGTTCTGCAAATCCCTGGCTACCCACCAAAAAGCCAAAAGCCTGAGTGCAATAAGTAAATCAGAATGTTCTATGCAGCCGACTTGTTATATGAAAATCAATGGATGGTGTATGTAAGTGCAAGTGAATTCCTAGGATATTTTATCTTATGTGAGGAAGAGGTATGTATCCTGCTGAACAAGACATTAACCTCTGCTGAAACAACACAGCAAGGACAAGAGGGTTCCAGGCTGTGTGACCAGTGTGACAAATAAAGTCTGAACAGCAGAGAGTCTGTTGGCAGAGTGCGGATGTTGATCCCTAACATGGAGGCAGTAGCAGGGGTCCTCTGTGTGTAGTTTCAGTGTGTCTATTTTAGCAAATCATGCTAAGACAGATCATGAAACCAAGACTAGATTTCATAGCATTAACATTGAGTGACTTTCTCGTGTGTAAAAAGTATTGAAATACAGAGGATAGCAAACAGACCATAAAATTGTAGTTAAATATACTAATTCAATGAGTTTTCAACTCCTTTCAATGTTGGCAAGAAAGAATAGAGATACTGCTCTCTTTTGGGACTACTGGAGGAGAAGATGTGTAATTCCTTGCAGGTAGTTTTAAAAGCCTAAGGGAAAAGGGGACCAGATGTCCTTTGACACCTGGGGTTAGACACACACTCCCTGTATGTCACCATAGCTTAGGACCATCAGGTGCTGGGGAACAATAATTCCTCCGTATTGCTGATGTGATCATGAGGGATTTCTCTGTTAACCTCTTGCTGGGCCATTTATGGGGAACATTTTGGTCCTGCATTTTGCCTGTGTGGAACCATGTCTTGAGGATGGTTTATTATCCCATATAATTTTTGGGAGTTTTGTTCTGTTTTGGTTTGTCTTGTTCCAGGATGGCCGCTGCCCTCCCCCTTCCCCCCCCAATCCTCTCTGGTTCCGGGAGTATTGCAATGAGTGAGAGCCAAGCTGGGGTTTCCAGAGGGAGTTGGGGGCGGGGTGAGGGGCAGCCCCTTCCTTTTCTGGGCAGAGCGTTGGACTGACCATGCGGCTGGTATCTCTGACCGAGGATACTGTTACTTTTTGTGGGTTTTGCTGGTTGCTTTTTGTCTTTTGTTTAGGTTTTTTTGTTTGTTTGTTTGTTTGGTGTTTTTTTGTGTTTTTTTTCGTTTCGGCACTGTGACTAGGCTTACTGGCTTGCTTTCTCTGCTGCTCTGCTCTGGGGAAGCCCAGAGCCAGTGCGTCTTCTGCCAGGATCCGGGAACCCCCTTGCTTCCCGCCACCCCTCTCCTCATAGCCCGGACCTGGGTTCCAGCCAGTACCAGTGAGAAATCCCAGGGGACCTTTCCGGCTGTGTTTTGGAGCTGGGTTGCCGCTGCCCAACCCCCACTGTACCTCTGCCATTGCACTGGGTTTGTGCTACACAGTAGTTTTCACCCTCTGCCTGGCAGGAGGACCCAGGGTCCAGCTGCAGCTGTGGAGTTTCTGCTGCCTCTTGCTTGCTACCTCCAGGTGAGCCTGCCCTGCCGTTCCAGCTTGCTTCTCCTGAGGTTCCTGCTACAGCTCCTTTTGCTATCCAGCGGGGGCACTGGGACCGGCTCCCCCCGTGAGTCTGTAAAGCAAGCCCCTTCTCCATCCCTTCTGCCGGCTGCCTCCGCCATTGTCCACGTGAGGGAGAGGCGGCTGAGCCCGCGGCACAGCGCCCCCTGCAGCCCCGGGGGAATCCCCGCACCCGCCCTGCCCGGCCGGGGGCCACCAGCGCCCCTGCCGGCTGTGAGCGGAACTGCACCCAAGGGGAAAGGGCCTGGGCCCAGAGAGGCTGGCACTGCGTTTGGAGGGGGCAGGGGGGAAGGGAAAAGTTACACAATTTCAATATCTATCATTTTTTCAGGTTTTTTTTCTTTCTTTTTCTGTGCCTTGCGGGCACCCTTATTTTTTTGTTAATTAACAGGGGTTTTTTTCACTTTCACCCACTGGTATTCATTTCTCTTTGGCAAAAAGGGATTGCTGGAGCCCTTCTCTTTAGAGGAAACACTCATTTTAGAGTGTTTTCTCCTAAATTTGTCTCCAAATAGAGACAAACCATCAACTTGTTTACAGACTAAATTAGTCAGCTGAGTGATCCAGGAGGGGCTGGGTGCCTTCTGAAGCTCAGGCAGTACCAAGGGCAGTGATTTGGTAGCTGGAGATGTTTCTGTTTTTTCTCCACAGCAGCCTCCTGGGCTGTGGCACAGACACCTGCATGTATGTCCTTGCTGGACAGTGCAGGGTCACAGAGCCACTTATCTGGAGGGAGCTGGGATAAAGGACTGACCAGCTTCGAGCTGCTCAACTGCCGTGTGGTTTGGATGGCAGCAGAAGTGATGGCCCTGGGACAGAAGGCCTGTCCAGTGGATGTCATCGGCTAATTGGTGATTCTGTGTGCCTGTTTTGTTTGGGCCAGCAGCTGTGAATACAAGTTGATAAATGGAGTTCGGTCTCATGTGTCATCAGCTGATGAATGTGGCTTCACAAAAATACTCATTACTCCTTGCCTCAGAAGGCTTCTAGCTGATGGAACAGCTTTACCCTTTGGAAGTGAAGTATTAATGAAACTGGGGCATTTACCACCTTTTATGCTGCTTCACGTATTTTGAAATAGATATATTTCTATTCAGATCCAGAGCCTACCATAACATATCTATTTTAAGTTCTAAAATATTTTTTGAAGTTGAGCAAAGCAGGGGATTTTGTAGGCTGCTCTGCTTAGTGTGGATAAAGCTAATAAAATTTTAGATGTCTATTTGTCCTTTTTTCCCGTTTTGTACATAATTGATAAATTAACATTTTAATAGGACTCATGTCCTGGGTCTCATACAGCCACTCCATAGATAGGTGGATTATTCTTTTTGCTGTGAGAAATCTGAGTGTGTACTTCTCTACTAGAAGATTCTGTAAGTATTATTCAGAGAGTTCTATAATAAGAAACACCTAGACTATTTTGATACTTGAGTATGAATTGTATGCCAGTGTCCAGGGTTAGCTCATGAACATACATATCACCTTCTTTATCATCAGTATCCTCTGACTTTTTGTTTTCATGGTGCAGTCCCCTGAATGCCTTTGAAAAATGTTCTTTCAGTGTATGTAAATCAAGGGTTTGATCCTTGTTTCCAGTGTGTGGCTTGATTTTTCTGAGGCAGATTGTTTATTCAGATTTTTTCCTATCTGTTTTTTATTAACAGAAAAAAGTGTCAAAAAGGATACAAGTTATATATTTTCTTGTATTATATTTGCTGTCTACCTAGGAGGCAGTGTGTTGATGAGAGTTGATTGTTTAGCAGATTTTGCCATTTGTTGAATAAGGGGAAATGTGCTGAGCAGATAATCCTCTAAAAGTGTGCCATTGTGTAAGGGCACAAATAAACTGATGATTGCTCCTGACACCACAAAAGCCTGCACAGACTAACTGAGTCTTCACATCGGCCTTACCCACATTATCTTATAAACCAGTGAATGCTTGAGGATGTATTAGCAGAAGTAATTTTGGGGTAAACAGCTGCACAAATGCTAAGTACAAAAGGGAAATGAGCAGTTCAAAGAAGAACTGCTAAGAACCCTACAGAGCCCAAAGAGAATTGCCATCACTTGCTGAAGTAGTTTAATTCAGTTTTTAAAAACAAATAATACTTTGCCTCCATAGCATTGTGAAAAACTTATGTATTACTATTACATTCCATAGAATGATCTTCCCAGTAGTGTTGGACACATGGCGCAACAAAGTCAAACAGAAAAAAGGTGGCTTAAGTACCTAACAGTGCCCTCTTCATTCGTGATTGCAGCACGACTGTGCTGTGCCAGGCATTGGAGGTGACCTCTGGGTAATTCCTTGGCTCTCCAAGGTGGGATGAAACATATGAGGAGCAGCTGGAAACTGAAACAACTACAGGAAACTAAGAACTTTTTCTTTACCAACTGCATGATGAGATCTGTGATTTTTTAAAAGAACACTAGAGTTATTCTCTTGGAATCCTGTTTGTAATCCAACTCATTTAACAGTCTTGGTGTGACATAGTAAAATTTACAAAAGATTGGTACAAAAAAATTTACAAAAATTGGTACAAAAAAATTTACAAAAGTTTGAGTTTGTATGTTTACAGCTGGCAATAAAGAAAAGCCCCAGAAATTTAATTTCCCCTGTGTACTTGTCTTGGTTTCAAAGACAGGTGTCTGCCAGGGAAGGTGGGAACCTCTTTTGAAATGGAAAATGTGACCCCCTTCCCTCTGAATTATTATAACTTTGAAATTAAGGGGCTTTCAGGCTAAGATATGGGGAAAGNACGGCAGGGTGGGCACACCTGGGAGTGGCAAGCAAAAGATAGCAGAAACTTTGGGGCCATGCCCAAAGCCGCAGGGTGTCTGGGTGTCGGGTTACAGTGGCGCAAGAAGCCCTGAAGCAGCGGCAGAGAACAGCAGGGCTGAGTGGGGAATCACTCCCCTGGGTAGCTCACCAGCGATGGCTGGTCCCTGGGTCAGGCTGTGCAGAGGGGGTGGCCCCTGGCAGGGGACGGAGTGCTCCCGGTCCCGGGTCCCAGCACGGCACACACTGGCTTTGGCCTCCCAAGCAGCAGGGAAGTAAAGAAGCAAGCCAGTCGGCCCAGTCACAGCGCCGAAGGAAAAGAACAAAAAGGAACACGCAAAACCCACAAGGCAACAGCGTCTCTGGTCAGAGACACCGCGCTGCGTGGCCCTTGAGCCGATCACCCCACCGGAAGAGAGCACCGTCCCTCCCTGCAACTCTCCCATGAAATCCTGGCTGGCTCTCACCCACTGCGATACTCCTGGAACTGGGGTGGGGGCAGGGGGGCGGAGGGGGCAGTGACCACCCCGGACACAAAACAAAACCAAAAATGGTATAGGATAAAAAACCATCCCCAAGACAGTACTATACACTGCATTAATTAGACAGGTGAAAGAATACCTACAGTTTCAAAGCAAATGTGAATATTTAATTACAATGTTCTAAAACATTTACATAAAATGGTTCCCTGGAATGGCTGATAGCAAGAAGAAGCACAGCAGCAAATCTCTGGTAGTTTTTTCAGAAGAAAACAGGGAGTCTCTGCCTCATCTAGACTGACATCTCAGGAGCAAATGGCCAAGAGGAATATGTCAAAACTAATCCACAACAACATCCCTATACTGCAGTGCAGCTGATAGCAGTATGGTTTAGGCTTACTTGGCCATAGCTGTGGGAAGCCTTTTGGGAATTGGGGAACCCCCAGAGACTCAGGGTCTTGCTAACAGAAGGAACAGGCCAGTGCATCACGGTGGTGCCAAGGGAACAATCAGTTTTTTACACTTTGGTTCCTCTACAGCTGTGGTGAGCAGGTGACTTCCTCCTAGTAAAGGCCTTTCCCCATATCTTTGCTATGTTGGTGGATTTTTCATGTAAATGATCTTAGCTATCTTTGTAATCTCATCCTTTCTAGATGAGATGCTTTCTAGTAGGTTCCTTTGCAGTATGCCAGCCTGGGAATAAATTATGGAAGACAAGGATATCTTTGTGTGTTATAAGCAAGTGTTTTGTTTGCTCAGACAAATAGCAAGCTAATTACAGAGCTACCATCTTTTTAAGTATGTTTGTAGTATAAGTGTTCCCCATGTTCTGCTTTACTACCTTGTGAGGTGACACAATTCAATTAGATTAGATTCAGTCAGTATGTGAACTGGAACAGAGAAAGGATTAGTATGAGTTTTGAGAAAGATTGTCTTCCATTTTAGATATAGTTGATGTGGGAAGAGAAGAATGGTAGTGAGCTAATTACATTAGTTATGCTACCAGTGAGGTTTGGGTTTGTTTTCTTTGTATTAATGATGGGAGTTAGTGAAAGGGCTGTTTGTGATCTGTAAATACCACAAATAAAATAGCTGCAGTGACAGTGCTAACAGCTTCAGTAGAACGTTGTTTACCTTTGAATGGTTTATGCCAACTACTTTGTGTGCTTAAACATTTCAGTTTGATGCAGTGTTCTTCAGTTCCTGTCGCAAGCTTGTGCGTTCTTCTCGGTTCCAAGGCTTACTGTATCCCAGAGCTGCCTGCAGACTCAAGCTGTACTAACACTTGGGATGAAAAGTAGGAAGATACAGTTACTACAGGTTGTAATACAAACTGATGATTGCCAAAGATCCAGTCGCTCTTCTGGCTGCTGCTTCCTTTCAGGGAAAAGGTATTTTGTAATATCCTTATTTAAATGACTTTTTGTTTTTTTAAATTTACCAGCACTATAATTCACAGCACTATAGCCAGTAATTCTCTTACACTAAGAATACCTAAAAGCTAGCAAGATTATGAGCTTTTTGGTAAAGAATAAAACTAACAAGTGTTATATATTTCTGTAGAACAATGTCAACATCTTTATATATAGCTGCAGTATCATTTTGCTATGTTGGCAAGCCAGATAGGCTGTGTGAATTTACCTCAAGCTGAAGAGACCTTGCCTGATTCTCAGAAGTTTTAGATTATTGTATTTCACTGGTTTAAAATGCTTGATTCTAGAGATCAGGCAGAAGTAATACCCCGTTTTTGACACGTATATTGTGAATCAAAACAGGACCTTGAACTGGACTTGCAGAAGGCAGAGGCTGAGAAATCACCCATACCTATCCTTTCATCTTCCCGAAACCCATTCCAGTCATATTTTGAACTGCTCCTGGGGAAACTAAATTAATGCCTTCTCAAAGTACCCAGCAGAAGGTTTCAGAAGGAAGAGTCAGTAAGGACAAGCTGAGCTCCCTGCACTGACAGAGGGACCATAACTGCACTGCTGGTTACAGCTGCCCATCCACCTTCACTGCTCTGTGGCTCACCTTTCCTCAGCTCCTCAGGTGGCTGCATCCCAGGCCTGACCTGGCTGTACATAAGCTGTTCTCATGGATGGATTTCTTTTTGTCCCTTTGCCAAGATCTGGGCTCAGGAGCATTTTCATGAGCAGCTGTAG
Source organism: Dicrurus megarhynchus (assembly GCA_013399195.1). Classification (NCBI taxonomy): domain Eukaryota; kingdom Metazoa; phylum Chordata; class Aves; order Passeriformes; family Dicruridae; genus Dicrurus; species Dicrurus megarhynchus. Next base: position 12,162 of record VXAD01007404.1, read on the forward strand.
CAGAAGGTCTCACAGGGTGTGGTAACCAATAACAGAGGCAACGATTCTTCATGGTGGGGAGAGAAGGAGTATGGGCTTGTGCCAGGAGTATGGGTGTGAAAGATCACAGCAGCTTTAGCTGGAAATGGTGACATCCCTCTTCCACAGTTTCACTCTTCCATTTTCTCCACTAAACTTTCCACAAAGCAGCAGTATGGTCAAATAGTGAAACAGTATGTCCCCAAAACAGCTTCCTAGAATATGAAAGTTATTTTTGAGCACATCTGTGTGAATTTGAACAGACTGAGGGGGAAAAAAGTTCAAGCCAAGTTGCTTAAGCTAAAAAAGACCTTCTTCCTCATATTCCCAGACAATTGCATTCGTGCAGTATAACCTTGTATGGCCTCGTGCAAAACCTGACTTTCTCCTCTACGTGAATTGAAGGATTGTGTGTCGTTTGAGATGGGTCCCCACAATATTCCTGTGTGTTTTGCATAACCAACCGCTGTATGTGACCTGAAAGCCAAACCAGGTTGATGATGTTTCTTAAAGACAGGTGCATTGGTATTCAGTGTTCAGTGGTAGAACAGTGGGTTCTGTGCCTTGAAAATTTCCTTCTTTTGGGGAGAGGAAAAGAAAGTTTTTCTGCTGTGCCTGGTAGTAACCACTCTTTCAAAGTCATCAGGAACCTTCCTTCTTTTTAACGGTCAAAAAGATTTGCTGGGAACTCACAGAAATAATTTTGGTGTCTGTTAGAGGATTGTATTTTATACTGCTTCTAATACTTATTTTTAAATCCTTTCTGTTCACAATAAAAGAACTGAACCTTTCTTGTTAGCTGCAATACAAAACATGACCTTCACTCCTTCTCCTTCACTTTCCATAACAATTTTTAGCATAGAAAACAGTTGCTTTTTGTCTGTTACTTCAAACTAATCTCCCTATTTCCTTGTAAATAAATAGCAGACCTGGAATATTTAATTGATTATGTTTTGTATGTTTATAGCAGGCAGCAAAAATATTTGTCATTGCCACCAGTGGTATCTTCTTTGTGCAATTGTAATTCAATGCCATTTCCTTCCAGAAGTTACCAAAGGGTTTATGAAATGAGTGACCGCTATGTGTAGCTCACCAAGACTGTTCAAGCAGAGTCCAGAATGCATTTATTAATTCTGTGCTGGGTTAGTACTGCCTCATGTCCTGACATTGCAAAGTATATTTGTACATAGCCAAAAGAAAAACCTTGAACTTCTAAAACCAGCACGTGTTGAAATGAGATATGAATTTCTTATCAGGATTTGACATAGAAAAAATGGTGCTAATTTTATCACTTTATAGAAATACATACTATATATAGATGTGCAGCAGACACCCTTATATATTTTTAGTATCTGAGGCATCGATACTAATTTATGAGTCAGTGCACCTTATTTATATTTGGCCCCTCCATATTTCCCATACTTTTCCTAAAAAAGTAAAAAAGAAAACAAAACCCTGTATGTTTACACACAAACACCTCCCCTGCCCCCAACTTTAAGTGATGTAGTGTTAGTTGAGGCCATTAATTTTTATCTGACTTATCTCTGAGTTCTGATTATGTAACTGGAGAGCAGGCTGTCCAGCTAGAGTGTACACAGACACTGGATTCAGAATGATTCATCATAGGACTAAAAAGATACCCTATGCAAAGGTATATCTATACATACTTTAAACATTTCTTCTTTCATTCTCTGGTATTTCCAGTGACCATCAAGGATATATTGAATGCTCCCCTCCCCATTTAACACTAGGTTTCATCTACAATTTATCATTCCTCAGAAATGCTATTTCAATTTCACCTTGTTTCAAAGACTTATGTTACAACGATAAAGGTGAACAGTACAAAATATAAATATCTGCTATTGTTAGAGCAACAACACGGACACTTAGTTCACCTACTTTGTCTTACCAAAGTATTTCCAGCAGCTTTCCCAAGAAATCTGCTGAGCATGCTGATACTGGAATAAACAGCACATTTGTCCAAGCTTAACCCATTTTTTCAGTGAGTGTCCAGTGCATTAAATGAGCTAAAAAATGCAGAAGTATTTTATTGCCAAACTTGTTCAGTATTTCTTTGCATTATGGGCCAACCTGACCCTTCACCTGTATTGCATCTTGGAGATTTAAAACCACGAGTCTACTAATGCTTCTTAATAACAGATTTATAGTAATTATTGGGTGTAGAGACCTATGGTGGAGAGGCCAAGACTCAATATCTTGTTCAAGACATTTGACATATACAACAAAAAAACCTCCCTGCATCCTACTGAGTTCCTCTCAGCTGGGTAGTTTAAAAACGTGCAGAAAGTGTCAGTGAAAGCTATCTTTTTAAACTCTTGTCTTTTTGTACTGACTATTCTTTCCTACATTGTACTAACTCACACTGCTACTGTTGTACTCTCTTTAAAATAGCAACCTGTGTATTTCTTGGCTAATTTTTTTTGCTTGGGCCACGAATTCCTGGTTTTCCTAATTTGGAAGTGGAAAGATAGGCATTTCTGCTGAGCAGGATGCAGAGTACCATTGTGAGGAGAACGAGGATTGTCAGTTTGCTTCCAGTCCTTCTGAACACAAATCTATGGAACTTAGCATCAGACACCCTGTACCACTCGGGGTGTAAGGCAGTGATTCTAGACCCAGCGAGAGCTGTTACTTGGTCAGGCTTGAGAGATTTAAAGACAAGAAATTTGTGGTGAAGAACATTTGGCAATGCTGGGCCATACTGATTACTGAAAGGGGGTACAGACCTTCTTAAGAATCAGAATGCCAGACTTGCATCATAGACTGGACATCTGTGAACTCTCTAGAACTGCAAATGTTTTACAGTTAAGGAATGTATGAACAGGATACAAAAGCAGTGTTCAAGTCCCTGGTTTACAAAGGTCTTCTGTGTCTAAAAGCCTCTGTGGTCCTTCAAATTGTATCACTTGTCTAATATAGACAATATTCTCTACCTGCAAACCTCACCTTGGTGTGACTGTAAGCCATTGGGACCATAGTAAAATATGAGGGAGTAAGTAGCAAGAGGCACTTGTGGTCTGCTTCAAAACATAAGTTGATACAGAGGATTTCAGACTAGAGAGATTCTGCAGCAACTCATGGTGATTTAGTGAGAGTCTGAATGAACCCAGTTTACTGGCTTTAATTTGGCTTTTCATCTTTATCTTATTTCTAGGAGCTTTATAAACACCAGTAGCAACAACAGGGTTTCAGTCACAAGAGCTCGTACAAATTCCTGCTCTTCCTGTTTTGGAGGGGATGTTATCACTTATTCTCCCCTCTATCTCAGGGTCTGGCCAATACATCTGAGACCTAACTTTGAGTTCATTCTACCTTTGAATGCAGTGTTTATACTACACAGTGGTTTACTGAGTGCTTTGTTTTGGAAAACTCTAAATAACTGTGAATTCCAAATGTCGGTATTTCCTCAGTTGTACATTTTGTAGAAGTTATTCTTTAGCACTATATTTTCATCTTTTGACTTCACTGACATCGGCATTATGTGTTTGCTTGCTGCTCTGTGGAAGTGTTAATAGTAATTTTGGCAATTGCTCATGGTTTATTCTATGGTAGGAAAGTTATTATGAGTGCTACTGACAAGAAAATCTTGCTTTACCACTGTTTCTGGAAAAAAACAGTTGTGAAGAAGCTCACTTGTGTTCTTTTTACAGAAGGGGGAAAATATGTTACATTATTTCTAACCTAATTAGAGTGATGATGGAAATCACCTCTTAATACTGACTTGTTAATTGCCATTTAACATTGTTCTAGAACTCAAAAGTGTGTGGTTCTCTTTTGCATACCCACACTCAAGTCAGTCACAGGAAGAAGATTTCAGCATTACCAAATTTCTTCCTTCAATCACAGTGAAAGTGCTTTTTCTTCAGAACTTCAGAAAGAAGCCACCAGGTATTGCAAAGCATGGCAAGGCTGAGAAATGGAGGTATATTGTAAGTCAGTCAGTTATCAGATCTTGATAATAACCTCATGTCCAATAAAAGTAGTGCTTTAATTTAGCTTACTGCTTTATAGATTAAAGAATTTTAAGTGCGTAGGTGTGGTGTTTGGACAATACATTCCTGCTCTGGGGAAGAGGGGTTGTAGCAATCCAAGCCATTAAGAAAACTAACTCAAGGGCTCTCTCAGTCCTCTGTGGAAAAATAATGGGACTGTTGCAAAGTTTTGTCTGTCTTGGTGATGAAACATTTCCTGCACTACTTCAGGACACAGGTTTGTGTTGGTCTCTGCTGCGTATTGAGGTGGTGGATTCAGAGGCTTGTTGGGTCAGTGCAGCCAGGGTTTGACAGAGCTTGTGATAAAAGCATAAAATCATTTAGTGATCAAGCTATTATTGCTTTAATGGTATTTAGGGGGTGTGTAGAGAGCATAATTTCTCTTAAGGTGATGAGGAAATGATCTCAAAATAAGAACTATAGAAGGACTGAGAGGCTGTAGGGCTCATGAAATGTTCCAGGAGATGATGATCCTCAGGTTCACTGTCCTTTGCCTAATCCTCATCTTCCTTTACCTGCTAGACGTGAGCAACAGGGCTACAGCTGCAGAGTGGAGCAGGGTGACCCTAAAATAAACAGCACTCAGGCACACCCATAGTAACCAGTATTGGGAGTGGGAGCATCTCACATAATTCCCTTTCATTTCTTTTATCTGAACCTCCAGGTGTGTCCTGAGCCTTGGAACTGCTTCATGTAGCTCTCCGAGAGAAATCTCCTGTGTCAGTGAATGAAATGCTGTACTTGGGAGTGAGACTGTTCTGACCGTAGTTAAAACCAAAACTATGTTGCTCATAAGTAGTGTTTTCTCTTAAAGAAGAGAAATGAAAGGAGTAATTGGAAGCATGTGATTTGTTTTTCATGTTTTTCTTTATTTTTTAAAGTTGGCAGCATTGCCTCTTCTCACGTTGCCCTGGTTTAGCATATGCTGTACACATCAATGTTTCATATGCCTCGGTGGGTTTTTAATAAAAGACAGACCCAGCAGACAGTCTGATGCTGCTCATGTTCCACGACTGGTGGAACAAACTAGGTAAGAATACCGTATGGCCACACCATACGTGGAATCAAAGTTAAACTGTGGGAATCAGTTCCCGGGCCTGCGTCTGTGGAGGTGAGGAATTGCATGTCTTTATCCGTGGAGCATTTTTTTAGACAGAAGAGTGAAATGCGATCTTGCAGGGAAGAGGGTCGTGGGGAGGGAAGAAGTGTGCTTTGGATAAATAAAGCCAGATGCAATCTCACTGGAATGGCTTAAATAACATTTGAGCTGTGCTTATTTCTTTTCTGGGAGACGTGCTGCTTTGGAGAAGCACAGTATCGGGTGGTGACACTGTCATTCAATTAATTTTTTGTAATATTAATTAATAAATTGCTTTCATTGTTACTTCTGTCACTGTTGGGCATGCTGTACCTAATAACAACTATGAATTAGCATGGCCTGAACAATTTTCAAGTTGCATGTATAAAGACAGTGAATTAGAAAAGAGTGAATGCAGAGTATGTCCATGAGCAGTGACAGGAAAACCTATTAGATGCTTTGATTTGATTTTTAATCATGCTCTTCAGGGTTTCATTTGACTGGACATTGCATTGAGACAAAACACCTTCCAATTATCTGTAATGGGAAACTAAATTACATTCTTCGGAAGAAATTCTGATTATACAATATATGCAGGAGAATGTGAAATGATCCCATGTTTTTCTGAATTCTTATGATACAGTAGCCTGATCCCTATTGTTCTGATTTCTAATGGTGAGTCCCAGGTATGCCTGGGACTGGATCAAATCCCTATCACAAATCTGTCTGGCACATAGCAGCCTTAAGAATAATGTACTGTTGTGTCTCTTTTTATTTAGGACGTATTTTAATGGATGCGGTTTTGTCAGCTAGACAGCTCTGGAGACCATGCATGTATCAAAGTGACAGATATCTGGCTGTTCAAGTCCTGCATCATATTCATGAGGAAAAAGATCTTTCTTTTCCATAGACTTTTTGAAGTCATTACCTTCTGAGGCTCTCCTGGAGAGCTCCACATGTAATCTGATTTTCTCCCAGCATTCTTCAGCTTCCTGTTTGGGCGGTGATTCTCACTGTAGAAGGCTTCAAAATCAGCTGTGGTGTGTGGCCCTTGATGCTCACCTGCCCCGGGTATCTGGAAGGTGAAGGTACAGCAGCTGCAGAGCAGCTTCATTTGGTTAAAATGTCATCTGAGGTTTTTTAAATGGATGAGAATCAGAGTTGACAGGGGAGATTATGAAATGCAAGGAAGTGAAAACAAGCTAAAATCAGTATTACTGAGTTTGATGTAGTTAGTGGAGGTTTTGTTGTTGTGGTGGGGTTTTTTTCACACCTTCTGCTTAGTACCCAAATGAATTGGATTTTGGCATTTAGAGGCTTGATTTAAGTATAATTTTAAAACACTCTCTATTGGTACCGCATGTGACTAGGAGGTTAACGTGCCTTGAGGGGTATCTGGCAGTGCTCAGAACTTGCTAATGAAATTGGCTTGGAGGATCTTATGTGCCCTGAGAGGCTGTTCAGGATAATCCCTTTCTGGCTTGGAGGCCCTTGGAAGGACGTGTGGGACAGAAAGGAGGGAGAGAAATGTTTTGTGTTGTGTTTCTGTGACACCTTGCTGTTCACACTGCCTGACTGGTACAGAAACATCAACACATTTGCTACCCATGCTGTACTCAAAGGAGTTTTGGGGGTGGCTCAGCAGCAAATGAGCTGTGGCAGTTTCCCAAGCCAGGGGTTTGTCTGCTCCCAAGGCCATGGCAGGTGGTCTGCAGAGCCAGGAATGGTCTGCAGAGGTAGAAACAGGACAGCCCCAGGTGCTCACCTCCATGTGCTGGAAGGAAGTTTTGGACTGGGAGCTGTTTTGCTCATTTCTCAAAGAATAAATAATATGGAAGAAGAATGAGACTTGGAGAGATAAAAATATACAGTTCAGTCTTGTGACCTTTTCAGTTTACAATAGTGCTGGGAGCTTCTGTGTTAAAGGCAATCAAGGGAACGGTTATTTTCTATCCATGTGAGAGAACTTCCAAGTCTGTGGTTAGTCAGTACAGAACAATAATTTGTGTTTCAGAGAGAAAATGTTAAATACTGATGAAACACACCACAGCAATGTCAGAGTTCTCGATGTGAAAATTTTCATCAGCTTTCTTGGTGTTGCTAGAGACAAGGAGGGAGGGCGTGCCTAGTGCTTCCTTAGCTGAATCAAATTAATGAGGTTATTCTTAATCTTTCAGTGATGTTTGCAAGCACACACAAGCACAATCCAAGTTAGTGTTAACATTTCTGAACAAGAGAGACAGCTTTTGCAAGATTTTTCAAGTCAGTTTGACTTTAAGTCTCACAAGCTGACATTCTCATGGAAAGAAGCTTTTTATTTGTGATGTGTAAGTGGAATTGCTGGATACTCCATTGGTTATGTACAAATGAAAGCTGGGAGAAAATAAATTTGGAAAGCAATTGAACATAGGCTTTAAGAGAGATGATGTAAGGGTGAAGTGTCAAGAGGTATGTGGCATTTTGCAGATTGATATGTTGAATTAAGCATGTGGAAGTCATTTTGCGTGCTTTTCCCTTTGATTTTTTTAGTAACATTGAGGTGCTAGTTATTTATTTTTTCACTTTGCTGAATACCTTGCCAAGATCTTTGGATAACTCAACAAGTGATGCAGCCTGAGCTGCACTCCTCCTGTCCCCAGGCTTTGGAGAGTGGGCTCTTCTGCTAAACTAAACCCAGAGACATCCAGCCCTTCCAGCAGAATGGCTTTCTATCTATAGAGGACCAGAAATTCACCAAGTCTTTCTAGATCTGGAAGGATTAGGAGGGCCTTAACTCACATTTGTTAAAGAAAAGAATCTGTTTCTAGTTTTGTACAGTTTTCATTTGTGACAGCTAATGGCCTATGAGAATTTGATGGCTTTACAGACAAAGTGCAAAAACTTAAACTTCTAAAATGTATTTTACATATGACACAAAAAAAATTGTGGTAGAAATTTACTTGTTTTTTCACATGTATTTGGAAGTCTCTCTTGCAAGAAAAACCATTGTCCTAATTTTAATGAGAGGGAAATAATTTTGTATTTTTAATGCCATGCTATTCTAAAGTTCAAAAATAAGTAATAGCCAGTATCTCTGCCTATTTCTCTTTTTGTGTACAAAGATATAATTTGTAGTGAGGGAGAAGGAGTGTCTTTCTGGAAGGCAATCATCATTCTGATTTCTGAGTCTTAAGTATGTTTTCTTTGGGTTATTTGTATAGGGTGCTGTGCAACTACTGACTTCTGCTCTTGTAGCCTCAGGATGAATTCACTGCTTTTTCTTGTAAGAAGGTGGCAACATCTCACCAGATGTCACAAGAATGATGCAGATTCTAGATATGATTCCTATCACCCCAAGATGTCTGAAGTAGCATCCAGCAGTTCTAATTTTGCTTTATTCATCTGAGTCCTGAGAGCAGTGAAAAACAAGATGAAAGGAGGGCTCCAGGCACAAACTGTAGAAGTAAACTGAGCAGCTTTCAATAACTTCTTTTCTAAATATTTGCAGGGATGTTTTGCTCTGATATTGAATAAAATTGATTTCCTCTAGAGATCTGCTTCATTCTCAATTCATGAATCAAAGAGCAAAAATCAGCGCTGTTTACAAATGCTGTTTAAGTTGCTAACATGTGCAAAATTCAGAACATTCCTAACCCACCTGGATGTATTCCTGTATCACCTGCTCTGGGTGGGACTGGATGATCTCCAGAGGTCCTGTCCAACCCCAGCTATTCTGTGAGTCTCTGGAAATGCACAGCAGCGCAGTGATCTGCTCCTCTGACTCCTAACTACACTTGAAACCACATGAAATGTTTCTTTCTTTAAGACTAACCCCAGCCAGGCCACTCTGATCTGTGTGGTGATGCTGTCTGTGTCCCTGCTCAGTCACAGCTTTCTACTGATGGGAGGTTACAGCTGCTCCAAGGGAAGTTGGAACATTGGGGTCCCAGCTTTTTTAGCCCTTAGCAATGAGCCCAAATTGCTCAGCTAAAACATGAAAAGATCTGCTTTTAACTGAGAGCAAATATGCTGTGTTTCGTTTGGAAAGGTAAAAGAAGAATCCTGAAAAGATGTGTCTTGGTTTGAAAGACAGGTGTCTGTTAAGGAAGGTAGGAGCCTCCCTTGGAATGAAAAATGTAACCCCCTTCCCTCCGAATTATTAAAATTTTGTAATTAAGGGGCTTTCAGGCAATTATATGAGAAATAGGAATAACAGTTCTTTACTAGGATATATAACAAGGCAATAATACAGAAATACTGGTTTAACCTGACACAGTCAGGGTACGACCTGACACCCTGCCAGGCAGGATGGTGGTAGCAGTCGTCTTTGAAGTGGTTCTGTTGAAGCAGTGATCCCGTAGAAGGGTCTGGTCCTCCTCTGAAGGTCCAGTGCTGGTTATGTAGCTCTTGTCCTCAGGGAATCCAGTAGGTCAGGGCTGCTTGTGATGTTCCAAACCTCAGCTTATACCCAGGTAGGAATGCTTGGTCCCTCCCCCTGGGCAGAGCATCTCACAGTGGGGTGATGTAATTTTATGAGTCGCGGTGAGGCTGGATGGCCCATTGACAGAAGATATCCCCCAGAGGGAGTTATCAGGGATGTGTCTCAGAAGAGATAAAGAGCCCTGCCCCACCTGGTTCCAATAGGTGGTGACAGAATACATACTTTTGGTTACATCTTACATTGTAACCTAAGACAAGATGAAATTATAAACTACTGAGGAGTCTCCTGGAGAGTTAATTTTGTACTGAGTCAGAACAAAAATACTGTCGGGTTTTTTATATTATTTTTTTATTATGGGAGATTTAATGGAGTAATTGGACCTCAGAGGAAGCTATTTATTAAAGCCAAATCTTGTAAATTGGGATATAGATGCCCTTTAGTTTACTTCTGGGCAGGCCAGTAATTCCCATGTTCTCATCCACGATAGTAACCTCCAGAAATTGTTTTTCTTATTTTGTAAATTAAAGGAGATAAAATGAAATTATACCTGTAACAAAGTTAAAATGGAAGTTCGACTTGCATCATTGGGATTTCTGTGTTTTCTTGAAGTAAAATGTTGTAGGACCTTGTATTCACATTTGGATCTCCCATTAGTATCATGATTAGTGAAGTTTTCTTGAATTACTATTTCTTAATGCAGAAATAAATTTTAGACCATAGTAACCCTCTCAGTATTTTCTAGAAAAAGATTAATTTTTGTTTTCTCTGCCAACTTTGTGAAAAACAGAAAAAAATTTGAAAAGTTGCCTGTCTTTATTGTGAGGTCACAAAAAATGGTGCAGCTTCCTCTGAATGTACACTACAGAAATAGATAAAACCCCCACTATTCTGAGTCCTCAGTTCCCTCAGCAGTGGCTGTCACTGTACATGGACTCACAGTTGCTTTTCCTATACTTCCCATTGAATGCCTTTATTGGGAGGCTGCACTGCTATGTGATTGAAATGACACCACAGTGTAAACCAGAGGGTCTAAACTTACTAAGACACAGGAATGTAGGTAGTCCTTCATCATGAGAATTTTACAGAAAATATGTTTATTATACTGCATTCTTCTTTCATGTATTGCAGTTGTAGCCCATTGAGGTGTCTCCTGTTAGAGGAGGAAAAGAAGTGGGCAGCTTGGCAGGAAGCCAGCTAGGGAGATGATCTGTGTTTGCAGGCACTTATTAGTTTGCTCACAGGTTACTCCTGCTCTTTATGAGAGGCAAGTGACCACGTTCATCCCTTTGGAACAGGCGAGGTGTTATCAGAAAACACACATAAGAGGCACACAGGCATTCTTAATTAAGTTTATGATCTCATTGTCCTTTTGTGTTGACGCTGCAGTTCTGGGAGCAGCCCCTGCGGAGCCTGACGTGATGGGAATAGCTGCCTGCCTGAAATCCACTTGCTGCAGCTCCTCACTTTCCTGCAGGCACAATTTCTTTTGATCGAGTCCCAGGTTTAAGAGGAAAAAGTACCTCTATCGTACAGGCTAGAGAGAAATGAAAAGTTCTGCATTTGCTCTTTGCCAGAAGACATTTAGTCCCAGTAAGCTCAGTTTTATGGTGATACAAGTCACAAGCTATGCAGAACTGCTGTCTGGTTCCAAGTTTTCAAGGAACATCTACTTTCCGTAAGAAAGGAACCCACAGTCATGGCACTACCCTTTTCTGGTTTGAAATTTTTACTGTTTCCTTAGTTAAACTCCTTTTCTTGAAGCTTTTCCTCATAAAGTTACAGCTATGCCTCAACTTCTTCACCTTTCTTGATGTGCATATTCTTACTCGACCTTAATTAAATTTACTTTTTTTTATCTGTGTTTGTCCCCCAGATGTCTGGTCTCTTGTGAGCAGAATGCTCAAAGATTTTCTGCAGGTCACAAGTCTCAAGAGAGCGGCTAATTTTACTGCTATATGCTTGCATTTGCCACAGATACAGGCGAAATTGGAAGAGGTGTTCCCTGGCCTTGACTAATAGGTAATTTTGACAGCACTGAGTGTATTTCAAGAGGAGTTGAGGATATGGTGAGTTGCTAAGAGTCACTTGTACATGCTGTCAATTGCCTTGGCAACTGACTGTTGTATGTTACAGCTTTGACTGGCTTCCAGTCTGAAAAATACTATAAAAGAGGTGGTTATTCATATCCCTGAGCCTATTCTTCCAGCACTGTATGGAGACAGGAGCACATGTGATTAAACCACAGCAACACATGAAAACCTCGAGTGAGGGAAGGTTTTTCTGCAGTGCACTCATCGGAGGAAGATGACTAATTGACAGTGCTGAGCTGCCACATCCTGAATTTCTAGCTCTTCTGATGTTTCTCTTGCATTTGCTGGCATCCAAACCAGGCAGAGCTAATTACAGGGGATCAGGGAAGAGTTAATTCTCACAAGAGCACTTAAAAAGGATGACAGTGAACAACTGACAGCAGAGCTTGTAATTTCTCTCAGCCCTGTTCATTTTGAATGCTCACTTGCATAGCATGTTAATAGTTCAGTAAGTTGTTAAACTTAGACTTCTAAAACTGCAAACATGAAAGCCACAAGGTCTTAAAACTAAAGGAAAATATGTGTTATTGTGGGAGTTCTGTGAGCATCTAGAGGCAGACAAAAAAGAGCTTAAAGCTTTGTTGCCTTTCCTCCATAGAGGTACTCTCTAGTGCAGTTTGTACACCTGCAGCTGTGGGGCTGCTGCAGTTTTACCCTGCCCTGTCCCTCCACTTGTGCTATTAGCTTTTCATAGTTCAATCTGCACCAGAGGTAACAGTATGAACATTTATTTTTTTGGGCAGAGGTAAAGCATAAAACCACTTTTGTGTCAAAGCTTTTACATGCTCTGTGACTGGGAATGGAGAATGTTGGTTTTTTTCCAGCATCAGTTTCTTCTATTTATTATTTTTATATAAATCAAAGACCTAATGGAATTCATTAAGCAGAGGAATGAAAAAAGAAAAGCATTCAATACCACAAAGATTAGTTCCATACAGTAAGGAAGACTGGAGTCTTTAGGAACAAATGAAGTCAAGCATCCTCTAGGCAAGTGAAAAAATAATTATTGAACTGGAAGACAGAATCTTGAACAAGAGAGATGACAGAAACCTCAGAAAGTTGTCAGATGTGGTTTGAAACTTGTATTTAATTTTGTGATGTGGCGAGAGAGTAGAAGAGTTAGACACTGAAGGACAAGAGCAGGAGTAAAAGTACCCCCAGTTTTCCACACAGGGGCTTCCTTCAGGGGAGCGATGTCTGTGTGTGTAATATGTGTCAAATGGCCCATGCCCAACATCATGGGCACTGAGCTCCTGGTGCTTCTGCAGGGCTGGCAGCATAATGAGAATTTGGACAGTCTGTAATTCAAAACCCAGACAGCTGAGACTGGTAAATCTAGAGAAGAATGACCCTGGCTTGCAATTTCAAAAGCAGGCTAAGAGAGCTGAGCTTTTTCAATAATCTCTGCTAAATGGGGAAAAAAATGTACCAAATCAGAATTGTTTCATCTCTTGATGGCTGGCAGCCAAGTGCCTCAATAATTCTGTTCAGGGCAAAGCAGCAACAGTTTTCAGATGTGGCCCTTGCAGGTTGAGATTTCCTTTCAACATTGTGGGGACAAGAACTTGTGAATTTATTAAATAAGTTTTCACTTGGAGATAATGACATACAAAATTGCATGACATTCTGGAAGACTCATTTTCCATTAGGATGGTGTTGCAGCAGTTCTGGGGAAGGTATGTGGACTGGGCATCTGTCACTGGGTAACAACCTCTGTTTCCTTTGCAAAGAAACTTTTCACAAGGTTTTCACCCCCACCATGTTTGTTTTTTAGTTTTTTCCTTTCCTTTTTCTCTCTTAAATGGCATGAGAAGATATTAGAAATGTGTGTTCTTTCTGTGGTCAGTGGCACTGTGGCAGTATCTACCCACCTTGTGTGACTTTTCCTCTCTCCCCCACTGGGTTTGTGCCCATTGCAGTGGTTAATGTGATGTCTTTGGACACCTCTGTTCACTTGAACAGCTGCACACAGCACAGAAGAAAACAGCTGAACATTCTCCCCCCACTCTTCTTCACCAACCCTTTTATCCCCAGCTGTACAAAGAACCTCTCCTTTGCTTTGTGGGTAATTATTTCAACCCCCATGTACTTAGGTTCCTGTTCTTGGCCAGTTGATTGCTGACCCTTATTTTAATGAACAGTAATCTTGGCTTGTTGCAAGAAAGTTTTAGGCACAGGGCAACCCAGAGTTTTAAAATGAAGCTGTAAGATTTCTGCAGCTGGTTGATAAGAAGCTCGACTGGGAACCTTTCTGAGGTTCATAAAAATGAAACACTGGAGAATGACAAATTCTTTAGTCTACCAAGACACGACTTCATTTGTGAGCGAAGGCAACGCTGTACTTGGAAGATTACAAAAAGCTGTAGGCACCACTTATATCCCAAGAAGAAGTTTGCTGCCGACCAAATAAAAGATTTTTTAATCACTTTGTGTGCACTGAATATCTGTGGCCATGGGTGCATGTTTAATGTACAAACAATAATCCATTCTTCAGCTGTCCTGGTGGATCATCAAGTCACTGCTGAGTGTTCAAGAGTGGAGGTGTGGGACTGGCAAAATCACTGATGTGTGACAATTTTATAGAAGCAGCCTATTACTTTGAGCAAATGGCTGCTTTTGATCTCTCTGGTGATGGAGCTGGTGCTTTTTCAGGACAGGAAAGTCTCTCTTTTTCAAGTGGAGCATGTTTTTCATGCATAATAACAGCATTTTTCTAGCCTTCAAAAGTTTTGGTTTCAGAAAGGCTTTTTTTTTGCTTTTCTGGTCATAGAACTCAGATGGTTAAACAACTTTGTGCTACATATGAGCTGGGATTTTATTCCAGCATGAAGAGCTAATTTAATAGAGTAGTTCTGAGTCACTTGCTCCCAGCACTGTTTTACTGAAAATGACAGGTTTGACAGAAACCTAAGGAAGCCTGGGATCCCAGAGACACTCAAGGAATCACAGTTTTTCAGGAGATGTTTTTTGTTTTGTCAACTGGACACATAGAAAAAAGAATTCTATGATTTATCAGCTCTCAATTGCTGTTTTTTCACCTGTGGTAGAATAGCCAGCAGAAGAGACTGTTTATGGCCTGATCAGTACAATCTCAACAGAAATTCCAGAATTTTTTTTTAATCCTTGTCAGGAGTGTCAGAGTAGATGATTACTGTTGCAATGTCTGTCTCATTACATGATAAACTGAAGCTCCTGTTACAGTAGACTACATCTGCTTAATTGTCTATTGATAACGAAGGACGCAGCCATGCACACTTGACAGATACTATGAGAAAACAGAATATCAGCTGAAAGTTTGTCTGACTAAGCATCTCTCCGAGGGCTCTTGGCCCTGAACTGTTTCAGTGTTCTGGGAGGCAGCAGATGATGTTTGTCAGAGCGCCTCACCTCTCCTGGGACTGAAGGGAGGCATTAGAGACAGCTTTCTCAACTGTTCTCTGTGCCAGCTAGCCAGGCAAGTCACAGCAGAATGAGCAGTCTGGGCAGCAGTGGGATGTTTCATGCCACAATTCTTTCAGAAACACAACCTCATCATTAGTTAATTTTTTATCCCTACTTAAATTTTAGAAAAAGCAGCAGAACTGGTTTGATAAAATTTCCTTCCTCCTTCTTCCACTATCCCCTTTTGTCAAATAATGCCTCTATATGAATAAAACTTCATTAGTGTAATGAATTTTTAATAAGGATTAATTACATGTGTACATTATTAACCTGTTGCATTGAGCATTTGCTTGGTAACATGTGGAGCATTTACCCAGTGCACCACGACCAAGGAGCTGCCAGCCACTGCTGTAAATTACTGTGGCCAGTGCAGTGACATCTCCTACGGGCATCCTGCTTGTGCCTTACAAGGGCATTCCAGCAGTTTTAGTTGGGAGTCACAGACTGTGACAGAGCAGATTCTGCACACAGTTTTTCTCTGAGATTTGTACTCTGGTGACTCAAGCCATCCGTCTGCAGCAATTTCAGCAGTTTTATATAAATAACACCTGAGTCAGTTTTGCAAGCGTGTATTAGCTGAGTGCTTCCTAGGGACTAGCAGCTTGAGCATCAAAGTGATAAATTTATGAGTTTTTTCTAAAACATACTTATTTATATAGAATATTCCAGTTGTTGTGAGTAATTAAATAAAGGTTAAATTTGGTTTTATGTCCCTAATGCACACAAAAAAAATATGACATAAAATTTATGTTTTGCTGTGAGCATATCTGAGTCTGTCTTTTTAGATATTTCATGATATAAAAGAGAAGTCAGACTTCACTAATTGGATTCCATGTGTAGCTTTTTAGTAGTGAATATTTTTACCTTTGTGGCTTACTGGAACAAAAGATGATCTCTTGCTCTGGTATCCTTGCCCAAGTGATACGGTGTCCCAGTCTGTAGGGAATAATGCAGATGGAGGAAGGAAGCATGAGACTGTTGAAGGTCACAACAACTTGAACCACCACTTGCACATTACCACTTACTTCTGTTAATGTGAACTCAATGTGAACTCCTCCTTCTCCCTGAGGTGTTATCTTGTGTTTTCAGTCTCTGTTTCAGGAATGCATTAGATTAGTGAAGGCCTTGTTATGAAAATTGTTGGTTATCATGGGTGTTCCACCTACTGACTTGGCACATCCCAGAGGTCTTCCCCAGCTCTTGCTGGACACCAAAAGACACCATCTCCTCTCAGGCCTACTGGTTCTGTGCCTGGGAAATGGCCTGATCCATAGTGCTGGGACCACATGCCTCACATTTGCCATTCCCAATGCTTTGGCGTACATCAGGGATCTGAAAAACCACCTGTATTCAAACCCAGTTCTGGTAAAAAGAAATAAAGTTGATATACAAAATGTAGAACATACACATGTTCATGAAGACAAAGATAAGAGTGTGAAAGGAAAAACAGATATGCAAAATGAGTTGCATTGGAAAAGAAAGAAGTGTCCAGCTAATTGCTTGCTAGATTCTTAGCTAATGCTTTTGCACCCAGCCTTTGTTCCCTGTGCAGGACAGGTGTATTCAGGACACTTCCCAGGAAGGGCTCTCCTCAGTTTCAGTGTGTTGCTCCCCTTCAGGTTCATATCTTTGTGCCCCTCAATCTCGGCAGCACTGGCTCTCGGTGTGTTCAGGTGGTAATTTTGATGTTTGCTCCAGCACTGCTCTCATGTATTTAGTAATGCCCATATTTAAAGGCAGAGCAGGTGCCCGTCTCCTGTGCTCAGTTGGGGTTATGCATTTTAACTTTTTCTTTCAGCAGCCAGTGCTGTTTTATAGAACTATGAGAATGAAAAGAACCATTGGATTTCTCAAATCCAGTATAAGCTGAGGTAACTTTTCCTACGCATCCCTGTCACGGTTTCATTGGCACTACATCTGTCTGTCATTCCCATTTACATCTGCCTCTGAGAGGCCCTGGGTCTTCCTGGATAAACTACACATTTTGGTCTATCTGATCATGACTGTTCATGTGCGTAGTGGTGATACCTTTTTTTTCTATTTCCTACAGAAAAGTACAGGAAATGAATTTCAAATGTCAAGCTTCTGTAGAGTAAGCGAGGATTTGGTTATGGGACTGCCCATATGGGTGCTGTGGTGATTCATAGAGGAAAACATGCAATCACAGACACTTCTCCTTGGGCATTGGTGAACAGAGGTTATGGTTTACACATGTGGAGTTTTATCGGGTTTTGTGTTTACTCAGGAGAAAGCTGACAATGAAGTTTGGTGTTGATACTTTGGTGAGTGAGTCAAACTTTTCTGATGATGCTGTTGAAGGGAAAGGAAGTCGAATGTAAATTCCCTTTCAGGCCTTTTTGATCTCTCTTCTGCTTTAAACTCAGGTTGTGTATGGGAAGAGAACAAAATGATTTCCAGGTGATAGGTGGTAGGATCCTAGCAATACTCCCAATGATGTCATCCCAAAGATTTCTCAGTGGAAGCTGGACGAAGACTTGGGCCAATTCAGTGCAGTTCTTTAGCCTGAGGGAGTGACAGGTATTTCTCTGGATGTTCATTTTTCTGTATAATAGAAAACTGATTTTTCCTTCTGACATTGCTGGAATGCTGAGCATGTTAGACTGAGCACAGACACCATCAATGTGATGTGGTGGGCTTGGGTTTGCAACCTTTCAGTTTTGGGGCATGAACAGCAGTTGCTCATACTTGTTTGCAGGAATGTGTTGGCGTTAATACCCTGTGTGTATGGGTTTCTGACTGGCTGTGGCTTGCCTGGTCTGCTGTGCGGGGTCACCACTGTCCTCCTCAGCTGGCTGTGCTCTAAAGGTTATAATCCTGTTGCATAGGTGTTAGTCCTCCTAAACAAGGAGGAGAAAGGCTTGCTGGCGTGCAGCCTGGGAGGCTGGAAAATAAGGGTTTCCTGTTGCTGGAATAGGGTTGGTTTAAACTCTTTAGTTTGTGTTGACATCAGCAGTGATGCTCAGAATAAGAGCATATAAATAGAATTTGTCTATTTCTGATATAGGTGATACCACCTTTCTGTAGTTTTTGCTTCATAACTGTAAGCAAATTGTGTTGCTCCTTCAGAGGAAGAAGTTGTGTTCTTGGTTTCATTTCATTCTTCAGTGTAAAGAAGTTTAAAATAGATACTGGTTCTTGGAATCTTTTTACTTACTTATTTTGAAACAGAAGCTGGAGTCATCATTTGTGAATCATCATTCATGTCAGTGAAGTTTTGCCAGCATTTTAAGAGAAAGATCAGTGAATCACAAGTTATTATGAACTCTTTTCTTAAATTTATTAGTTGCCACTCTTGCAAATGGTCCTGCTAAAATAATTTTCAGTATTGATGGGAACAGCTCCATGTCAGGTAGTTTGAAATCTGACTTTGAAAGAGCTCCATGGTTTTGGTGAGTGGATCATATCCACAACATAGCTGAGGAACATACAAGCTGTTGGCTTATCAGATGAGAGAATACAGACATATTAGAAGTCACTAGAGAGTAGCCCTTTTTTTTTTTTTTTTTTTAGCCTAAGATTTTATTTTTTATGAGAGAGCTCAGTTTAGTTAAGCAAGGACTTAGGAGTAGGTTGTAATTCAAGCCACCTTACTTAGTTGAGTTTCTTTCATAAAAGGTGTAAAACTCAATTAAAGTTGATGATTGAGGAAGGAAATTAGGTGAATGGGGAGCTCTAAACAGATCTACAAAAGCACTTGGAAAATTAAGCACAGATTATTCTGTTCATGTACTAAGTCATTTAGATGGTGAATGGAAACCATGTACTGTGAAAACCAGCAAATATTCCATGTTCATAAATAATTGAAGCTCCTCAGGGTAAAATATTCAGTTGCAGTAGACATCTAATAAAACCAGCAGAAATAAAAAGGACATAGGTCCACTGAAGAATATCCAGTACATGATAAAGGACTCCATTGCACCTGCATCAAATACCCCGGGTTACCAAATGGTGTCAAAGTGAAACTGATGAACAGACAAAGTGAAATAATAGAGCAGGCTGATTATCTACTGATAGTACTTAGTAGAAGAGCCTTTTGCCAACAAATGTGCATATTCATAAAGAACAGTAGGTTTAAAACTTAGTTCTGGCTTAAACACCAAGAATTAGGTACATGGCAGTTGGGATTCAAATATTTTTTCTGGAGATTGATGTTTTAAAAAAGTATCTTTAAAATATATTAAAATAGATGAAGAAGAAAAAATTACCCAGAAATATTTTGCTACTGTTCTGTGACATGTCTATCTATAAAGTGACTATTTGTAATTCCAAAGCTGCTTGTAATTATTACCAGTGCTTGTTCAAACAGTGAGACAAAGCCTACTGTCTGAGGAGGATGTGAACACAGAAAAAAATCTCTTTAATCTGCTGTCAAAATCTACATACACCAACATTGGAGGCATAGGCTTTTTAAATGAGGTCTGACCTCGGATATGTAGCTGCTGCTGTTGTTAGAAAATGGTTAATAATGGGACTTTAGTTTTTTCCATTGCAGATTCCTGGATTATTGCCACAATAAAACACATCAGTGCCTATGGCATCCCCTCAGGCAGAGTGGACAAACAGACAGGGACAAGAGCAGGGATAGTGCTGCAGAAAGCAGCCCCAGGGGCTCCTGCAGTCGCCCAGCCTGGGCACACAGGCTGCTGACAATGGGAGTGGCTGCACTCAGACCTGTGCTTTGCATCTTTAGTAAATATTGGTGTTTGCACAAAGGGGTGAAAATAACTGTAATGAAGGTAAGGATTAAACTGATGCAATGAAGACATCTTGGTGCTGTCCTTTGTGCAGTTCTAAGCAATGACTTGCAGTCCCACTGAACTGGCTTTCACGGCGTTATTGTCTAGGTTACCATATTTCTGTTCTTTCCTTAAACAACCTCACCCAAACAAATACTACCTGAGCTTGAGAGCTTTTCTTTTACAAAACAGCTTTAAAGTTCTCTTAGGTAGTTTTGTGGCAAGTTTCTTCACAAAATGTGGTGCTTTATAATCACATGAAACCATTTGATACGAAATCACAACAAAACTATATCAGACATTGTTGATATGCTTTGGCTTCTTTTGCTTTTTTTGATCCTGTGGCTTAGCTGCTGAATTGTTCTATGGTTCTCAGATTTTCTGAGTATTTCAGAACTGCAGCAAAGTTTTGCAGGAGCCAACTCTGGTACCATTAAGTTTATTTCATAAAAAGTTTTTTGTTGCTTTGTACTCATATTCATCGAACTGGGCTCTAAACCAGTCTGAGATCTTTATGAGCTTTACAGGTCTGGTGTGACTCACAGAGCCTGGTCTGACAGTCTGATATTCCAGTCTTTATGCACCTTCTAGAAATACAGAGGGCAGTGCCACAGTAAGTCCCATGTGGTCAGCAGCTGCTGGTGGTTATCCCGCTGTGGATCAGGCAGCAGTGCAGGACATGCATCCCTGCTCCTCAGCACTTTCCACTCAGACAGGGCACAAACACGATTCCACGGAGAGCTCTGCAGCTGAGATCCCGGGAGAAGGGATTGCAGCCTCACTAGAAAAGGGGACAAAACCAGCTGTGTTGCATGAGGACAGGGTGTGAAATGCTGTGTCACAGCCCTGGGAAGGGGGAGGAGAGCTGAAGTTGGCAGCTCACTGCAGCAACACGGAACACACAGCAGTGCTGGGTTTGTGTTCCACCTGCTGCAACACAGACAGGGCTGAGGAGGGGTGAAGGAAAGGCAGCCGTGCTGGGATGGCTGAGGGGAGGGCTGGGGTTTGTTCACTGCAGCTGGAAGTGTCTGGGCCTGATCCCAGCACCTCCTACAGTTCTCACTTTCAGGACTGTTGTAGGCAAAAGTGACAACAGGATGGAAATGTCTTGCTGTTTCAAGAAGACTCTCCTCCCAGGCAAGTACTTGACTTGTCTTGAGCCAGACCTGCCTTGGTTTCCACCATGGTAGAAAGAGAACTGACAGAAATTATGTCTTCCAGAAAATTGCAAGGAGGAGTTACAGCCCATTTTTGTTTGCTGCAGCAATAAGTGTATCTCCTTTATTTGCCCTGAACACAACACAAACCAGGGTCCTTTTCCCCCACTATTCTTTTTGTGTTTAGTATCACCTGTCTGCAAACAGGAGAGAATATGGACTGTTTGAATTGTCCCTCTCCTATATTGTTCTGGGTTTTGCATCCTATTGTGCAAAAAATCTGGTCTTAGTTAATCCAGGTTCTGGGAGACTACATACAGCTGGGGCAGTCTGGCTTTCTGTCCTGGGCATCCTCTCATGGTCAGCATCAGAACAGGGTGCTGAGCCAGGCGAGCTTTGGCTCTGCCTCACTGATTTCGGATTTCCAGTTGAAGACAGTGATTCTGAGTGTCACTCCTTTATGGCTTGAGCATATTGTTACTGCAATTGAGAGGGGATGGAGATTCATGCTCAATAATTGTCTTCACCTGAGGAGTAGAAAGCCTGAAGTGCACTATTATTTTGAAGTCTGTAGTTAAGTACTGGACTTGATTAGAAATAAGCTAAATATGTGCAAAACTGCATCTTGCAAACTAGATTGCAGTTTTTTACATGTTTAATAGTCTCTTGGGAAAGATTTTACACACACTTGTTATCACACAGTGCTGATGTTTGTTTGCTTTGGAGGCAGGTTTCTTATGTTGCATCTCTCTGGTGAATCTTTACTCTTGTGTCAATCAATTGTTCACTACTTATTTATTGACATAATTATTTCCCTTACTAATTTTCCCTTAACCATTTTTTCTTGTTTCTTTCTTTCATAATGCAGTTCCTCAGCTCCCAAGTGAAAGTACGTGTTTTCTAATTCAAGGGGATTTTTTGAGTTTGATGTTTGTTTTCCTTTTTCGCCTCTCCTACATCTGCTTATCATTTTTTCATAATTAGAAAATGAATGTGATCAAGAGGTCCTTACTTTGCCAGCTCAGACAGTCTGAAATGCAAACTACAGCTGCAGTTAAGTGCTGATAGCTCCCTGGAGAATTCAGATTACCATGGTGATGTTTGATAACTGTGAGGAAACAACGACCAAAAGCTTTTGAAAACATGAATCTTTTAAAAATAATTATTGTGTTATTACACCAGTATGTTACTATAGACATACTGGTTAGGTGGTTTTGTGGGGAAAGAAAGGCACCTACACAAATATAACTGTATTTTTTTTTATTTTGATATTTTCTTGGAAACTAGGTGATATGGAACTGTGTCTCTGCCACCTTCTCTGCTCTTTTTTTCTGAATTTTACAGGATTTAACCTATTTACAAGATGCCTTTGCAAATGAAGTGTGTGTATGACTCCAAAATCAAAATGCAGTCTGCAGAGCATTGAAAGCCACTCTAGCCTTTTTCTTGAGGCCACACGTTTAATGACACTGGACCTGAGTTTCTGTTCGTGTCACTGACTCCTTATTTCTGCTTCTGTTCCACCTTCTTTGCAGCTGCATCACACAATCCTTTTCTATTTTGACAATTAATAAAGTGTGGGTGGGAATTACTGTTCTATAAATGAAATGAGGATGCTGCTGCTGGGAGAAATGGAAATTATATTGCTGTTGAGGGGGGAAGATTGGAGAGGATTGTGAAATATGTGGAGATCTCTTTCCTTCCCTGCACTGTGCTGTGTTCAAAAGCTCATTCTGTTCAAGGATACGTGAGCTACCTATAAAATCTTGTGAGACCACCAGCCCGTTGGGGGCTGGGATGGCTTCAGGATGGTGGCAGTGTCCTCACTGATGGTACTTAAAAAGTCATTAGAAAAGATAAGGACTTGTTTGTTAACAAAAAGAAATGTTAATGAGAAAATTCCCACTGCTAGGCACACATTAGTCTTGGCAATTAATTTTTTGGGTTTTCTTCTGTGAAGCAGAGGTGCTATAATGTGAAAATGAGAAACCATTCCGAGCATTGAGGGAGCTGTGGTGGGATGACCCTGGCTGAATGCCAGGTGCCCACCAAAGCCACTCTCAGCTGCTCTCCTCAGCTGGGCAGAGGAGAGAAAATACAGCAAAAAGTTTGTGGGTCGGAATAAAGCAGGGAGAGGTCCCTCACCAGTTACTGTCAGGGCAAAATGAATTTCACTTGGGGAAATCAGTTTATTACCAATCAAATCAGAGTAGGATAATGAGAAATAAAAACTTAAATCCTAAGACACCTTTCCCCCTACTCCCTCTTCTAAAAACTTAAATCCTAAGACACCTTTCCCCCTACTCCCTCTTCTACCCAGGCTGAACATCACTCCTGATTTCTCTTCCTTCTCCCCTCAGTGGTGCAGGGGGACAGGGAATGGGGGCTGAGGTCAGTCCATCGTGTGTTGTCTCTGCCACCTCTTCTTCCTTGGTTGGAGAACTCCTCCCGTTCTGCCCCTGCTCCAGCGTAGGGTCCCTCCCATGGGAGCCAGTTCTTCATGAATTTCTCCAGCGTGAGTCCTTCCCAGGGGCTGTGGTGAACTGCTCCAGTGTGGATCACTCCCTTGGGATGTAGTCCTTCAGGAAAAGGCTTCCCACGGGGTCACAGCCCCCTTTGAGCATCCCCCTGCTCCAGTGTAGTCTCCTCCATGGGCTGCAGGTGGATCTCTGCTCCCCCATGGACCACCATGGGCTGCAGGGGCACAGCTGCCTCACCATGTGCTACATCCCAGGCTGCAGGGGAACCTCCACTCTGCTGCCTGAAGCATCTCCTGCCTCTCCTTTTGCCCTGCCTGGGGTATCTGCAGAGCTGTTCTCTCACATATCCTCACTCCTCTCTTCACTGACTGCTATTGCTCCTGTACAGTAACTTTTCCCTTCTTAATTCTGGTATCCCAGAGGTGGCACTGCCATCTCTGCTGGGCTCAGCCTTGGCCAGCGGTGGATCTGTTCTGGAGCCAGCTGGTGTTGTGTTCATCAGACACTGGGGTGGCTTCTGGCAGCTTCTCATAGAAGCTGCCCCTGTAGCCCCAAAATCTGGCCATGCAAACCCAATTCAGAGGTCCATAGCAAAATTTTGTTCCTGATCTCTTTATTTGTTTTCCTCTTAGTTCTTTGCCGTGTTACTCAGCATCTGAGAAATGATGCAGCATGGTAAAGTACCATTCTCATTGCTTCAGCTGAACTCACCACTGAGCAGAGCTGTGCTGCAGAGTTTTGAGGTATGCTTTCTTTGGGACTTAGTACTTTTTTTCCACTTTGTGATTTTCTTGTTGCTTTGCTTGTGTTTAACATTGCTGCAGGTGGGAACATAGACCTGAAGGGAGAGCGAGCGTCATTTCAGACAGAATTCTTGGCTGGCAGAGCCCTGTGACTACTGGCTACAGCATTTCTCTCTAGGGATTGGATAGCTCTCCAGTCATCAGGACTGGGATGTTTCCCAGCTTCTCCCCTCTGCCTGGGCAAGGGTGTTCATCAGACTACAAACAAGACAGCCTGGAAAAAAGGAAAATACCCCTAACTGTATGCCTAGGAATGCAGCATACCTCTGGACTTAGGCACTCACAAAAATTGTACTGGCAACTAGCGGGAGCACAGCTACGGGAAGGCTGTGGTGAACTGTGGGTTGCTGGTGCTGACAGGCTGATGGAAACAAGGGAACTGTAATTCAGCTGATCCATGCAGGAAGCCATGGACATTTTGTTTCTTTTGTCCCTTGTAAACTGGAACAACTCTAATCATTGTATTGAGCCTAACAGAGGAAAAAATCTGTTTTAGAGCAGAGTTATGCTTTGTGGCCATTGTAGCATGAGTACTGCAGAGTAATTTAGGAGTAGGTAATGAGGTAAAATTTTGGATCCTTGCAGTTACAGGGGTAGACATCACTGTTGGGGGATTTTTGTGCAGCAGTGTGTCATACACAGAGCTGTATCATTTGGCTGCTTGGTGTTTCCCTAGTAAAATGTAAATTTTTATCTAAGTTTTAGAGAGACTTCCCAGCTGAAGAGAAGAGCAGAAACTGGATGAATCCTGTATGCTCAGAGTAGGTTCTGCCTCTTTTGAGCTAGCGTTGCCCCCTGGTGAGATCCTGGAAAGTGGCTGGACTCAGAAGGATGTAGAAGTAATTTAATTTTTTTGACAGACCTCCTGTATAGAGCTCTACATGAAGTCCAAAATAGGCTTTACCTGTGGCATTGTACAGTAAGAACTGCAAAACCTCTTACTGGACAAGAGTTTGTTGCATAAAGTGAATGTATAATGGTCATATATTGACTGTCCTCCATAAGAACAGGCTTAACTCTGAACCTGTAGTACAATATGCAAATTCTGTACCGCTTACCAAAATGAGATATCAAGATATTGAATTATTCACTGCTACCCAAATCCATCCTGTTTTCTGTCTTACACAGTAAGACAAGTTCACTGCTACCCAAATCCATCCTGTTTTCTGTCTTGCCTGTCCTACACAATACAGCTTGGTGGAGGAGAGGACTGAGTCCATGTACTGTGTGTGGGCATGGCCAGCCCCTCGCTGAAGTTGCTGGGCAGAAACGCAGTGTGAGCATCCCCTGCCCTCTGCCGCTCGCTCAGCACACGCAGGTTTGGCTCCTATTGCTCACTCCCAGGGGTGTATTTGATCCCTCGGTCAAACTGTGCAATTCCCTCGGCAGCTCCCTCTGCTTCCTTGTTCTGTGCCATCAAGTCCTTCCTTTGCAGGAGCCTGAAGGGAAACGTGCAGGCTGGTTTGGCTCAGTGCTCCTGGTTAGCTCTGCAGTCCCTCCAAGGAGACGTCCTTTTGTTGCCATCCAACTTCACAACATATGCAGGGCTGTTGGGCACAGACTGGGGATGCCATTAGGGCAGTGCCCAGGATTCTTCCCGAGAGCAGCACTTCACCCTCTGCCCATCAGGTATCTGCCTTTTAGTGACCAAAGTGGGGGTTTGGTGGGCCTCTGCTGATCTGCATTGATTACCTCATCTCAGGACCATTTTTTGGCTTGATGGTTTGCAGGGAGAAAGAGGAAGGAAATTCATATAACCAGCTCAGATTTTGGCCTCCGTGTCATGTGGAGATAGTCTGGATGGGTAGCAGAAGTAGTCTTACTGTTGTTTTCTTTGGTGCATGAATTTCTGTGACTCAAGGTCTCTTGTATGGTATTAAAGAAACTCCAGGAACTTTAGTCCTACTGTTATGCCAGAAAGATTTTATAAAAGTTTTACAAAGGTAAATATTACCAGTGTGATAATTATTTTATTATGATGAGTGAGAAAATTTAGCTTTTTATCTTTTAAAATTCAATCTAAAAGCTGTATTTCATTCTCTTTTTATCCAGTAAAACAACTGAAAATGTTTTTCGTTGGAACACAGATAAGGAAACACTAGTGATTAAAGATAATATTGTGGAATGTCTGGCAGGGTTCAGTGCATCAATAACCCTGACACGTAATTAAAGTAATTGAAAATGCCCCGCATGTGTTCTCTGATAGAAGGCAGTAAAAAGATCGCTGAGGTACCAAAGCTCTTGCACAATACTAGATATATTTTACAATCAATCTCTTTTATTTTCAATCTTTTATTTGAGTCCTTTAAATATCCATAAAGCCAAAACCTGAGCCTGCATCAGCGCCTTTAGCTTTCCTGTTGAGAGAGAGCAGCTCATATTTCATTCAGCTCGTTGCTCAGGTCAGCAGAAAGGACTGGATTTCAGCTGAGAGACAGGGCCAAGGGCCTCCTCAAGGATGGTGACATCCAACAGAGCTGGGCTGGGCCTCTCTCCTTTTCCCTAGCAGTTCTTTTCTTCACAATTCAGTCTTGAACCCCCATCTCCCTTCATTTTTTCCTTTTCTTTTTTTTAACTAGGTATGCTTGTACTTTTCTTTCCTTTCTGTATTTGTGCAACAGCTGTCTGAAATTAACCCTAGGGTAATAGGAAAACGTGTTATTTAGAAATTTTTTAGGAGGACATCATCCTGATGTAGGTTACTTATTTCCAGATGCGTCCTGGACTTCATTAACCCAGAACTCTACATTGGTAAGAATTGGGAATCTTTTGGGACCACTCTAATTTTAACAGAAGGGCCAAAACTGTATGAGACTCTGTAAATGACTTCAGGGAACACACAAGGAAAGTATTTTCCATGAAGAAGCAGCTACAAATCTGGGTTTGTTTTGCCCCAAGTTCAGACTCAGCCAAGGGTTAAAGTTCTTTCTGGATTTTCTTAATCAGAAAGTGGTGAGGGCATCTGTCCTTTAAAGAAACTTGAAGTAAAATGTCACCTTTCCAGGTGAAATGTTGTTTGAAGTCCCTCACTGTGGTTTGAGTGTCAGAGCTAGAACAAGAATGGAACAGGCTGTGGCAGTTGGAAGGGGCCCACAGTGACCCTCTAGTGCAGCTACCTGGGAGGACGCAAGAAATCAGAGGTTTCCTTCTTCTGTCCCTCCAACCTTCACAAGGTTTTTCCTCTAATACTTGACTGAATCCCTGTTTTTCTGCTAAGGACACGTTGGAATCATAGGCTTTGGAATCAGGAGTTCAAAGTAATTTTATGTATGTCCATACTGAACCATGATTTTATGCATTTAGTAAGCTCCAAATTTTTTTCAAATTGGAAATACAACTTTGACAGTGAGATGCTGAGACAAAAATGCAGGTAGCCAGGCTGAGTTATCTCCCTGTGTCCCAGATGGACAGTGCTGCATATTCAAAATATTCTGACTGTGGTTTTCTTTCATGAAAAAATGAATGCTGTTGCAAAAATAACTTCTCAAAATTAAGAAATGTATAATGAAAGGCGTATGTTGCTGTCATGTTTTTCTGAAGAAGGATGTTGTTAATAGCTTTTGTTGTTTGTATTTTATTAAAAAGTCCTTACATCATAAGTGCTAAATTGTTCTTGGTTCTTGCACTAACAAACGATGCCCTGATGGTGACATGCTCCATCTGTACAAGTCCTTACAAGTCAGAGAACCTTTGGAGCAAGTCCTGGGGCTCTAGGAATGCTGGGGTGGGAGTGCTCGGCACATGGAACTGGCTCTTGGGAGAAGTTCTTGCTGGGAGCATCACTAAGTCAAAGGGCACAGATTTGGGATGTTCCAGTACCCATCACACTTTCATGTAACTGAGCAGGAGCAATCAGTGTTTTATTCTTGCCTCAGGAGGAAGTAATTGAGATTAGCATGACTGGCAGTTAAATGTAGGGATGAGGAAAGTGTGCTCTATACATAAAATCCAGTGCATTTTCCCTTAATCACTGATGAAGGCAAGCACAGGGAATAATCCATGTTTCAGTTAGTTTGGAATTGCATTTGTGAAAGTCACTTGAGTTAAATTAACACACAGTCAATGCTGAAATACATTACTGCAACCCTTGTGATCTGGGGGTGATTGTGTTCCAAGGTGCTACCCTTGAATGATCACCAAAAGATAGTAGTCCTGAGCTTCATTAAATCCTCACTGCAGAGGTCAGGGAAACCTAAGTCGGTGGAATTAAAGCATAAAATATGCTTAAAGAGAGATATTTGGGTAGGATTAAAATTAAATGTGTAGGATAAAATTTCAAAAAGGTATTTAAGCTTCAAAGATTCAGAGAAGGATGTGATTTGGATATATAGTCTGCTCAGTACCTAGTGGACAACAACAGTTTTTGCATTTGTAAACATGTAGATACCTCAGAAAAGTATGTAGTTCTTGCAGTAGTGAGCTTGTGAGCAACCTGCTCTTCTGGCCATCTTGTTCTATCTTTACAGTGAGCCTGCTGTGAACTCCTCAGCTGACGAGTGAACAGTAAGCACCGAACAAAGCAGAGCCTTGGCTGAGTAAAGTGTACCAGGGGGCAGAACACCAGCTGCCAAGCAGGCTGAGGGATGAGATAATGAAAAGAGTGGGTTAGACAATAAAATTGTGTTTATATCTGGATTTTTCTTTTATCGCTAGTTTCATTTTTCGGTTACCAACATTAACTCCCTACACAGCTTAACCAGAAGGCAAAGATAACACAGCTGATAACATGCTCCCAGAGGAGGCATAGAGGAACTGTACTCATGCATGCAATACCAAACTGTTACTTCCAGCCAAATTCCAGTATGGAAAAGTTAAGAGTTACAAAATTTCTGAGCATGTTTGCATCTGTACAGTAAACCCCCCATAGTTTTGGTGTCAGATTGCATTGTATGTGCTCTGCTGGCCTTTTTATTTGCCTCCTCTCATTTGTCTCTCCTTTCATAAGAGAAGTGTGGATACCATAAGAGCTGAGCTAGCCAGGCAGACAGGCAGCTTCCCCCATCCATAGCTGGTGCTTGTCTTGGCTGCTGTGTCTCCACTAACTAGTCTTTGCCAGTGTTTCGCTATCCATCTTGTTAGTTTGTTTTATCTTTGTAACACCTGACTAAAATTTCCCTTGTCCCACTTCAGAACTATTCCTTCTTGTCCTACCTACCGTAAAGTTTATTCTTTCCTGTTCACCAGCTGCATATTCTGTAAGATCTTGCCTCGGTGTTCTTTAGTCTAGGCAACCCTAGTTCCTTCAGCATCTCTTTTCAGATCATGATTTTCCAGATCTCAGATTTTGCTGTTCTCAATATCGCTCCTTAAGTTAAAAACATGGACATTGTAGCCTGCTTAGAACAACACAAAGCATCTAGAGCCTTAAGAAAAAAGCAGGGTTATCAAAATGCCTCTCAGTGGGCACATGCCTCACCTCACATGCACAGTATGGATCGTAATCCTTGGCAGATACAGGGCTGCATGGACATCGTGTGGATGCCCTGTCGGAGCAGCATTGTGGGATAACTCTTAAAGC
This sequence comes from Dicrurus megarhynchus, assembly GCA_013399195.1. NCBI lineage: Eukaryota > Metazoa > Chordata > Aves > Passeriformes > Dicruridae > Dicrurus > Dicrurus megarhynchus. Next base: position 41,937 of record VXAD01007404.1, read on the forward strand.
ACAGCTGGAACTAGGGAAGAGATTGCCTTCCTTTGTGTCACTTCTCTGTAGCATGGGAGTGCTACTGGAATTTACATAGTTTATGGCCATTGGAAACCAACACAGAAAAATACACAGTTTGGACCTGGAGGGCCAAAGCTTCTTTGCCAGGAGATAAAGTGATTCAGATGCAAAAAGCTCTTGCTTTTGTTTGTATGTGCTCTGAATGCTAAATGAGTGGGGAAGGGGAGGTGCTACACCGCTTAAAGCTTAATTTAAAACCCAATGAAAGAAGCCAAATCCCCTAATTTAATTTCATGTAGGAAAGGATCATTTTCTTTCAGAGAACAAGTCCAGGTGGCAGCTTGGACAGGTCAAGTCCAGGACATCAGCACTAAGCTTTGCAGTGTATGAGCTCTGCCAGGGACATTCCTGTGTCACAATGGGCAGTGTGTTGGTAGATAGATGTGTGTCTGAGGGAAATCTTAGGACTTGAGGCCCTGGCCTGACGTTGTCAGACATACTGGAACAGAGCTGGAGCAACAGGAGTTATAGCTTTGCCTGGTTTTAAAACCATGCACCCAGATCATCATCTGGGTCATCAGTGCTGTAATTGCATCTGGAATGTGTCAGAAAACCCAGCTGGAAGGATGAAGCCCTGTCCCTGATGATGGCTCTATCAGAGTGCTATAAAATCTGCTTCTCACCCTACAGAAAATGTGGATGCACGAGAATAACAGTAGCAGGCACTGTTTGGTTTTATAGAAGTTCTCTGATGTCTGATTCCTATGAGATCTTTAATTTCTCGTTGGAATAGGTTCCAAGGACAGGTCGATGGCCACTGGCTCAGCACTGCAGAGCTCTGGTGCTGCACTGTGATCAGCAGGTGATGCTGGCTCTGACTGGGGTGCTTTTGCTCATTTTCAATGTTCAAGATGAAGGTGTTAAGCCACGCTGGCACCGGGAAGGTAGGATCAGCTTGACTTTAAGAACACGTGGGGGCACATCAGTGGAACATGAAGTTCTCCTATGTGAGGTCTCTTTAATAGCTGAGAACAGGACACTTCTGAGATGCCTGTGGCCTCAAGGGCTCCACATTTCTTTAGTGACATCCCCCTGCCCAAAAAAGCACTTGGGAACCCCATCCATATGTGTGATCTGGTGCAGACCCATAAACATCAGTGGCTCCTGAGCAATTGTTTCCTGGCAGCTCTAGTGAACATCAAAATAAACCTTTGTGGACTGTTACACAGGAAAGGTAATTGGATGTTTTGGAAAGCTATGAACAGCTCTGCGATAACTGTATGTCATTTGGTTCCAGTGTCAGTCCTGCCCTTGTGAATTTGATTTGAAATCTGTCAGCCTGAGGGGAAATGCTGGTAAACGGGGTTATAAGGGTAGAGAATCTCTCTGATTGCATGAAAGAAAATGGGGGAAAAGATGGAAATTCCTGCACGGTGAAATGTTTGAAAGAATTGCATACCGAGAGGCTAATTGGATATAATTTTTTATCCCCTAAAAGTGTCATGATGGATGCCAGAGAAAGCTGTAAGAAATCTGTTGTCCAGATGCATTTGTTTCCTATGGCTAAATGCAAAACTCCCATTGACAGCTGGTGCCTGCAAATGAGTCCAGGAAAGAGATGATAGCGATGAATTACCAGCGAGGAAATCAGCAGGGCAGCCAGACAGTGTGACTACTTCACACGGACCCTCAGCGCCTGCCCCACATGTGGCAGGACGTGTCTGCCTCCTCTCTGCCACAGATGGTTGGTGCACATGCAAGAGATAACCCAGGCGGGTCACAGCCCCAGCATGGAGTCATCTCTGGCGCCAAAAGGGCTCAGCCCCCCAGCTAAGAATCAACATCTTAGTCTGGAAAGCAAATGTGGGAAGAGATGAAAGAAAAATAAATATTCTTGACCAAAAGACACGGTTCTTATGTCTATAAAAACCCACACAATTGTCACGGAGACAGAAGTCTCCTACACACACCCTGAGAAGCCTTCTACCCACACATCCTGAAAGCGAGTGAGACTTCTTCCTGGAGCCTGGACACCGATTCCATGGTTACTTTCCTGGGAATTGAGGGAAAGGGTTTCGATGTGTGCTGCAGCAGGAGCTGGATGGTAAGAAACATTAGATCCTAAGTTATACTATTTCTTAGCTAGCTGAAAAATTAATAGGTACCTTTAACCCTACGTGTATAATATTAGTATTCCCTTTTGTCTTAGTCCTGTGTAGCAATAGTCTGTTTTAAGTCTTATGTCTGTTAGTTTTGTGTCTGTTATATAAATAATTCATTCTATAATAGACTGAATCAGCCATTATTAAAGAACTTACGAATGACAATGGGTCTTGGGGTGCTGGCCACCTCAATAGTGCCAGAGACCTGGGCAAAAGGCAGGGGCTTATTTAAACCCACATCATCCAATCATACCACCACAGCTTCCAGAATGGCTGTCACAGCACAGAGCAGTGAGTTCCAATAACGTGATCGCTTCCCTGAATTAACAATAAGCACTTGGGCAAAGATCTGGCTTCATTTGGGAAAATCCCTGTTGGCTTCAAAAGCTGGGAGTGTGGCCGAATTAGGAACTGTGGGATCGAGCAAGTTGCTCTGTGTGGGTTTGGACTGTGGATTTATAGTTCATTTGCAGAACAGAGACTGGACATTTTCATTGCAGACCAATCTGTCTGTGTCTGTATGTGTGGGCATGAGAGAAGGAAAAGTCAAGCCTCAAGGAAAGGAAATACCATTTTCTCAACAAGATATAAAAGGGAATTAGCCACACTCTTCCATCTAGCTGCTCCATTATCATGAGTCAGTGATAATAATAAGTTGCACTGGGAAAATTAGACCATGGAGAAACTAATAAGGAAAAAAAAAGCATGACTGGAAAATTAGACTTGGACCCCATGATCAGTCCACTGGATAAAATGTCATGTGTCAAAATGAGAGCATGTTTTCTATCCTATATTTCTATCTTATTGGGTAGAGATTAAAAATCTCAAAATTGTGATAAGGCAAGAAAAGGTAAGTATGAATCAGCCAAATCAGGCCAGTGTGCTCTCTCTTGGTATATTGCAAAAATAATGCAAGAAATGCAGAGTATTTGGGACCTTCAAATTTCTATTTTAGAATTTTCGGAACAGTGTTGACCTTTCTGGACCACTTTCTTTTCTCTCCTCTTTTTCTATACTTTTTTCCTTCCCCATGTCCTCTTCCCTGCAGTCCTCCTTTGCTCCTTCAGCAAGCTCTGAAGACTCCTTCAGTTGCAGCCCTCAGCCAGCTCCTGTTGGGCTCCAGCCTCTGCAAGGCATGGAAGAGGATTTCTCCTGGGACAAGCAGACAGCCAGCTCCATGACTGGGTGCTGCCTTTTCTCCTTGCCTTCTCCAGACTCAGCTGGCAGAACTACAGACTCCCAGTGCCACAGAGCTGCTTCTGCTTCAGGATCAGGAGGAGGCTGAGGCTGTCGCCAGCCTGCCCTGTGTCTATCCTTATGATTACCCCAGCAGGACACATGCAGCCCTACTTCCAAAAGCTACGTTAATGGTCCTTTTGGATCTTGAGAACTGCATTTTGCCTCTTTGATCTTTCATCCCAAACCTCTCAAGTTCTACTGCCTCCTTTAAGTGCAAGCACTGGCAGCACGGCTGGTGAATGGCTCTGGGATAAGTCCCTCCTGCTGTCCTTGGGATTTCTCTGTGGCAGGAAGGTTTCCTCCAGATGGGTGTTCTCCCAGAACTCATCTCCACTTTTTCAGAGTTATGCTTGCTGCTCACTTCCATCCCTCAGTGCCTCAATCTTGCATATATAGGAATATCTTCCATAACTGAAGAATTCATGGCTTTACCTGTGATCTGAGGAAGTCCAGTAGAGCTGCCATCTGTGCCTGCTGTCAGCTGGTTCTGCTGTTTTCTCCCTTCCTTTTCCCATTTTTCACCATATGCCCCCAAGGCAGATTGTTTTTGAATCAGATCCTTAAGGCTTGTATTTTGGGAGCTGAAAGAAAGTCCCTGTAACCCCTAGGTACTTTCCCACTTTTTTCCATGCAGCTGCCACTACTTACTACTATTAGCTGATCTTAAACAGACATTGAGATCCAGCTGGTTGCTCCAATAGTTCTGTTTCCTTCATAGACTTTGTTCTTCTCCAGCATTTACAATTCCCATCTATGTAGTGTCAAGAGATGTGTTTTGTCCAGAAGAATGCTTTTCCTAGGCCTCTGGACTCTGAGGGTAGTCTGCACTGAAGGCAGGCAGGAAGGTGAAGAAAGAGTAGCAACCATAGCTGGTGTTACATGGATATACCTGCTTTCAGAGTAAACTAGAACTGCAACAACTTCAGGTAAAGGCAGGTCATAGTGATTCCTTGGCAATAAGGCAAAATTCCAAAATAATGCTTCCTGAGTGAGATTTTTGTGAAATTAATTTCCAATTTCCGCAGTGATGGGATTTCAGTTCACAGCATTTTTTGATCTGCAGGCTGCTGAGTAACTTAGCGTATATCACATTTTACTGTACCTTACAAATGGTACCCTTTGACATAAATTATTCGAATAGTGGTTAATTCCACTTGAAAGCAATGGGGGCATTCCACTATTATCTTTCACATGTGGCAATAAGGTTCTGTAAAGCACTTTTTGGACTCAATTATTTGAGCTAAATGTCCAATAAATAACGCAGACTTCCAGGCTAAGCATGAGCTAGAGATGGAGTTTTCAGTTAAGAGAACAACTCTCTCGCTTTTCTCAAAAAGAAACAGCAGTGGGAAAGTTGTTTGAAATATAATGGTAGAAAACACAGAATGAATTGTTATTAATAATACCTGTAGCAACTTTTACTGGATCTGTGGTACTTTTGCTTATAATAAAATAGACCAATCAATACCTTGAAGTTCAGTATTGTGAGAGAATTGATTGAGCTTGATTCATGTGTAATCAACTAAGACAAAATTGATCTACTTGGATCTGTACAAGCTATTTATAACTCAGGGTAAACAAGGAATAGCTTGACCATATGTCTTGGTTTGAAGGACAAGTGTCTGCTAAGGAAGGCAGGAGCCTCCCTTGAAATGAAAAATGCAAGCCCCTTCCCTCTGAATTATTATAATTTTGAAATTAAGGGGCTTTCAGGCAAAGATATGAGGAATAGGAATAACAGTTCTTTACTACCATATATATATATGTATAACAAGGCACACAAACAACAATAGCTATGGCAGTGACAGCAAACAGAACCAGTAACCCAGTGCCAGCCTCTCTCGGCTCCAGGCCCTTTCCCCGCTGGTGCAGTTACGGTCACAGCCGGCAGCGGCGCTGGCAGCTCCCGGTGAGCAGGGCGGGTGCGGTGGTTCCCCCTGGGCAGGCGATCCTGGTGTCCGGCTGGACCCTCGGGAACAGCAGGCTGGAACAGCAGGGACGAGCACAAATCCCGGGTAGCAGATGAGCTGTACCAAACTCTGGAGCTGCAGCGGGAGCCCCGGCAGGTCTCGGCAGGCAGGGTGTGCGGGGCTACAGNATGCTCCACCTGCCCCGGTGGAGGGCACGGAGCCGATCGCGGCGCTGGAGGGCAGGCGAAGCACCAGCCCGGGTTCGCCTTGCCTCCCGGGGGCAAGGTGCGCCAAGGAGGAGGGAATGAGCGGAGGGACTTCCTCGTGGGACAGGGGAGGGTTTATTCACAGGGGAAAGCCACGAGGAGAGCCCATAAAATTAGGCGGGCGTGGGGTTTTACACCCCTGCATAATAGGCAGGGAGAACATACAATAACCAATAAAATACCAGTTATGGGGTCTTACAAAAGGGGGGAGAAGAGACCAGGGCGAATGGGAGAAGGAGTAGGGAGTAGAGGAGCAACATGAGCCAATTACCAACCGAGGAACATAGAACTTTCTAGAGGAATAATGAACCATAAGGGGAGGGGGGAGAAGCAGCCGATGGTCAGCACGCTTCACACAGCTGTCTGGGCCCTTACTGTGCCTTCAAGTCCTTGGGCTGTGGAGGCATCAAAACACTGGGCCTTTTGATCTGCCTGGTCCAGCTGACCATGGCTCTGGCCATGGCTCACTCACTTTCCCTTCTTCATATGGAGAGAGAGACAGCAAAGTTGAGGAAGCCTGTAGAATCTGGCTGTAGAAAAGAGGATGGAGGAGGTGCCATTGATGGGAAGCCTGGGAAGCACACTAAAGGAGATGGGAAGACTCAGGGACTGTATGTCATGACAAAGGGTTAACTTTTGATGTTTTTTAATTGCTAATGTGTAGCCATTGTCTATTGATGTAGCAGTTTATAGGGAAGTGAAGGGTAAAAACAGGATTGGTCTTCTAGGGAGTGTGGAGTCCCTCTGGAAGCATGACAAGCAGAGCAAACATCAAATTAAATCTCATGAAGGTTTCCTAAAGGTGCACAAGTCCTGCCTTTGCAGCCCTGTGTTTGCAAGCCTGCTATATAATCTCTGTGTGTGTGTCTATGACGTGTGTGTGTTTTCCTTATATTTATATATATATATNTGGGAGTAAAAACTTAATGTTTCAGGTGTTGGTGTTTCTTTGAAAAGGAAATCAATAACCCAGTCCTGTATATCTTCGATGCAGTGGAATGCTCTCTGAGCAGAACAGCCATAATAATTTAGAAATTGGCTGATTTGTTCAGAATTTTCAGCCTCTTTGCACCAGCAGTGAGTTTTCTTTCTTCCCTTTCTTCGCTTTTACTCCAGATTTTTTAGTGTTTTCTCCATGCTTCTGCTTATTATTATGTGTAAGTCCCAGCCAAAGTGCATCAAACAAAATCCAAGGGACTTAACTCTTTTACCCTTATTGCTTGTGCTCTCAGGGAGGTTTTATATTGATTCAGCTGCCTCCACAGAAGTTACTTTCTCCTTCTGCATATACTGAATGGAGAACACCTGTTCCCTTCTCCCCCCACAACCCTTCCATGAGGATAAAGGTCAGGAAACAGGGGTTAGATGAGATTGGAGAAGCTGCCCAATCTGCTGGGTGAGGCAGGAAAAAAATCTCCACCAAAGACTCTGCAGTAGTGCAGAATGCCGAGAGCTGAGCCTGGGATGAGATGGAAGCATGTAAGTTCTCATTTGCAGCCTGTGGAAGTCTTTCGCCAGTTTGGGGGTTCTAGGGTGCCACTCTGGACTTGCTGCTGCAGAATGGAATTGGTGGTTGCTTTCCTGGAATGAATTCCTCTGACTGTTCAGTTCCTAAGGCACAGCACGGCTGTTTGCCCTGAGGCACCTCACCTGTGTCCTGTTTGCAGCAAGCATCCCTTTCCCCTTCGGAGGATCAGAGATACTTGGCTGCCAGGATTGCCATACAGGGAAGGGTGTTTTCATCCTACAATGTAACTAGTAAACCAAGTTTGAAAAAGCAATAATCTCATTATTAATAAACTAATAAATTTACCTCTTGGTGCGAAATGTAGTCTTCATTGTGTAAGGAGTAAAAAAAAAGTTTGAATCTTTCTGGAAGAGAGAAGGGAGGAATGTGGTGGTAATACAGCTTAGTCAGAAGATGGATGAGGCAACAGTAGCTTGATATTGATCTCTGTCCTTGAATTAGATAGGCACTGGCTGATAAAACATCCCTATTTTTCTAGGTGTCATCACATATTTCCAAAATATCCTACTTACCTGCTGGCTGCTCAGCCTTGGGAGCGAGGCCTGTTCTGCCTCTCAACGAGGCCTCTTTATCGGGCACTAGAATGGAGATGTTAAACTAACAAGTGCAGCAGCGTGAGGCTACAGCCAACTAAAAGTTTCTGTTTGACATATCAAGTATGAGTTTCCATTTCAGGGAAATGTGCCTTTTCAGATAAACATTGTCTCAGCATTAAATACCACAGGTACCAATGATGCAGAAACCGCACATGTTTGTGGCAATCTAATGCATCTATTCTGAGAAAATTTGCACAAAACGTGAATATAAGTGCAGCTCCTGGGCCAAAAGAGGGAAGGAGGAGGAAGAAGCCCCATCTCACTGGCATTTCTCATACAACTCTTTGCCAGAACGTGGCTCCTTGGATGCCGGCTATGCCTGCCAGAAGCTCTGGCCTCCCAGCCCTGGAGCAGGGTGAGAGGCTGCAGAGACTCTGTACATCATTCAGCACCCCAACTCTCAGGGTGAAGGAAAATTCAAAAAACCCTCTCCAGGAAAAAAATGGTGCCCCCATGTAATGTGTTTGAAAGATCTTCAGTGACACTGTTACCTAGGTAGTACAGAAAGTAAATTAGCAACATTGCTGTAAGACAACCTGATAAATTAGACCCTACTTAAAATTCTAATGGTTGTAAATAGGAATGCAAAGGAAATTTATGGATGCTGAAAAAGCTTCAGCAAGGAATTTCTTCAGCTCTCAGTAGCATTTTGTGAGAGCTCTGTCTTTCCCATGCAAGTAATTCTAAACAATGTTACAGTTCTGTAAACTTCTGCACCTGCAGGTTGTTTTGCACCATTGTTATGGTTCCAACTAGAAAAACATTTAGAGATGGGTGCCTTAGAACTTGGCCAATCACCCTAAGGGGTGGATGGCCGAAAGAACCAATTACCTTATGCCATTTCACACACTTTTTGCAAACTAACATATAAAAACCCTCTAAGAAGTTATTAAATCGCTTCAGCCTCCATTTACCCTGAGCCTGGACTCGGTGCAGTTTCTCCGTTCAGCAGCGAGAACAGCGACAGAAATTAATTCTTTAGGATGTCTGTCTCTATTTCCTAGAAATCAATGACACATGGCCCGTCATGGAAAGCATTTATTCTGTGTTTCCCCCCAAAAATGGTTCTGCATCTGCAGACAGGAATTTAAGTGTGAAGAAGAGTTTGCACATATGGGTCACTGTTAGGCAGATCCTTTATCTTACTGTTCTTACTGTCACTAAAGTAGAGTTGCCTTAATTTATAGATATCATTTTGAAGTGCTGCTAATTTTAGTTGGTCACAGCAAGAGAAAGTCTTAATCTTCTGTAATTTCTCATCTTTTTGGCCTTTTAAGAAATGCTGTGGCTGATTAACATGATTTATGTCAATGAAGTTAGTGATTAGATTAACTTGGGTGGTTGGAAGGCTCTTAAAAGTGCAGGACCTTCATGAATTCTAAACCTGATGATTGACTACACTCAGAATATCCTTTGTATTCAACAGCACACTTGATAGGTAGTTTTTGTTTTCTGTATCAGCATGGAAAGATTGCAGGCCTTTATTCCCTGTGCTATAGACAATCTCCCCTTTACTTTAATCTTGTCTGCTGGAAACAACAGGGTGCTATTCAGCGCCGGGGCATTGGTTCCTCCGCAAGGTCTTGCAAGGAGCTTCAATGGCATCTCAGTGGATGGTACCTCATCACTGGTGACAGAAAATCACTGCCAGAAGGTTGCCAGGTATCTAGCTAAAAAAAAACCCACCTTCCTTTGATTCCTTAATGTGTCTTGATACCAAAAGACCTCATAAAATGACTAAGTTTATATTTAAGTATTGTTACAGTTTTCATTTGTTGGTAGGCACAGAGGGTAAAACATATCAAATTTGGCAATCTTATTTTAATGTATTTTCTTCAGTTGTTTTAAATGCTAACTCTTGACTAAGGAAAAAGCTGCTCCTTACAAGTCTAGGAGGCTTAGCAGTAACTTAATATTTTCTTTCGATTTTTGTGCAAACCTTTAAATGGGTTTTCACTGCTCCCTGTGTGAATGCTCCCAAAAGTTTATTCCCAGTAGTATAGACACCGTTGTTACCTTTCATTATTTATGGGCAGATAGTTATTGCTTTTCCAGTTATGAAATGAAGGTGAGTTCAAAGCCCAACAGTTTGGTTTCTTCTGTTTCAAAGATATTCTCAGGTAACTTTTTTAATGCCCATTGCACAGTCTGTGCAGATATAAAACTTAGCAGTGATGTTCTGCAGCAGTAGTGAACAGAAACTTCCTTTCCTTGGAAGCTTATGATAAAAACTCCCCAGAAAGCAGATCAATATCTACATTCCCAGCTTTTTCTTGTATCACTAGAAGTTGTGTTAAGAGTGACAATTACTTCAGAAACGGAACATTTCAAAATGCGCAACCTAGCATTTTATACCTGGAAATCCATTTTTAGACAATTATATTAATAAATGACCCCTTACTTTTGCCTTTACTGCTCTTTCTTCTAATTATGCTGCACATGGAAATTTGGTCTTCTTTATTTCTCGGATTGCCACAAGTGACACATTACAAAGATGAATATTCTCTCCAAGGGAAATCCTTTATTTTAGTTTCCTCTGCAAACCCGTACGTCAGCAAACTGTCTGGGAAAGCTGCTGTGCTTTCCTTCCCAGTTTGCTAATTGTTTGCATGACCAAATTCCTTTTTCTGGGCAAGAACTTTCCCAGTGGGAGTCTACTCTCCTACCTCCTGCCAGGTAGCAGTGATATATTTTTAATTCTTCTATAATTATTTACACTAGCACATGCATTGCAGTTTGCTGGAAAGCTCTCTGGTAGGGCCATGGCTTTTCCCTACCCCAGAGGCATTCCAGCTGGTGTTCCTTAAATGGCTCTTCTCTAAATTCCAGAGTTTTTTTGTGGTTTTGAAATATATTCTTTCTTAATTTTTCTTTGAAAGACCAAGACATTCAGTTGCATTGTTTGCATAGTACCACTTACAGTGGACATTGGACTTTTTCTACCACTTGCATCATAATTAAATACTAGGAATTTATGAAGGATGAGGTTTTTATTCAGTGAAATTATTCAAACTGTTGATGATGATCATTTATGAAACCACCTGTGAATTAATCTGATTTTATCAGCATCAAAAATTGTTTTGGTAATAAAAAATATTAACTCCTGCCCATATAAATTAAAAAAAAAAAAAAAAAGACACTAATTTGGAAATCTGTGATGTAGGAGAAAATGTTCTTACATGAAACATTTGCTGATAAGTAGGTATGTACTGCCTCTGTTCTGATAACAGTTTCCCTCAAATGCTGATTCAGGTTTGCAAAGTCTTGATGCAGCACTGCAGGCTATGAAATTACTTCGTCTTACAACAAATTATTCAGAAACTTTGTATTGTATTAGATAGAAGACAGCCAAGTCTACTCTGGGCTGCAAATAATCCAAACAGGAACAGCATTCACGTGAGCCTCTTGTATGTTAGAGCTGCCAGGAAATAAACTCCTTTCCTTGGCATTAGCTTCTGCCTACACTGAACTTCCCGGCGTGACTCCGCGGGTGCTTTTTGGCAGGGGGAATGCACCTGTGTGGGACGGGTGTTGTCTCTTCTCCTCCTCTTCCTCCTCCTGGCCAGGATGCAGGAAGTGGCACAGCACAGGCAACAGTCCCTCATGTCTCCTGTGCTGGACTGCTGCAGTATTCCCATGCTCTAGTTCCTTCAACTAAATCAACCTTTCAAACATATGCTTCTTACAGTGGTCGTAGCTAAACTGTGGACTGCTGTTCCCAGGGCTTCCATTACTGTGGAGAGGACCATGCCCACCAGGAATGTTGTGTTTGCCAGTGATTGATGCCTTTGTGCAGCAGGATTGCTGGAAGGTGTGGTGGAACCTGTGCAGTCTCTGCAGACAGAGCCTTCTGCACTGGAGATGGCTCCAGTCCAGCCCATGGCACAAGCCAAAGCTCCCCTGGCAGATCCTAGGCAGATCCTAGCCAGCTCCTCACTGGTTTGGAAACTGCTGGACCTGCCAACTGGCTGGTGTAGTCAAGAATTTTTTGTTAGGTTCCCCCCCACACCTTTTCTGTCCTTAGACTATGAAGCCAAGTACAAAACTAGTCATATTAGTTCATTTGCAGCAGGATCTTGTTCACTGACTGGGGTTTACTCCTGCAGAAACTTCCTCAGTTTTGATCCAGTTAGCTAAGCTCAAGGCAAGATATTTAGGACATTTCTGAGGGTTTTATGGTGTTTCATCCTGGATTTATGGAGACTGCACCAATGCATTTAATGGCTTAGGGTAAGATTGCCACCATCCTGACCCAGTAGTCGAGTGTGGAAGTGAGTCTGGCTCATGTCTCCCAGCTGGTGTGACACTGTTGCAGTTACACTGGGATCACAGCGGTTGAGATTTTCTCTGTTTCGGTGTAACTGGTTACCTTATGAATTCAGAGTAAGTCCGCTTGGCCAGTGAGCTGAAAGACACCTGGGATGTACTTCCTCTGCAGAGACCTGTCCCCGTTTCCTTACTGTGACTGCCCCAGGATAGCATCTGCTTCATTGGCAGCCCCAAATATTTGGCACCACCTGCCTTTGATCTAGACGTTGTGTTGAGCATCCTTACCTGATCCCCATTCAGTCTGTTCTTTTTCTTGGGAGGAGAGAGGGGCTTGGAAAGTCTTCTGCAAACCCTAGAGAGGTAAGCAGGTCTGCCAGCTCAGTGAAGCTCGTGTGGGCACGGCCAAGATCCATGCCGTGGAACTGTCACTGTCATTCTGGGTGGCCTCACACTCCATGGCTGTGACTTTTGGAGCTGGTCCAATGCTGTTTCTAGGCCAGTGTTACACCCCCACCCATCAGATCACCACTCCACACTCCACGCTGTAATCCCTGCAACCTTCTGTCTTCAGCTGGGCACTTACTGCTGAGCAGTGGCATCATGAGTTTTGTGAACATGTAAATGACACTTTTTGGTTTGGGTCCGTCCAGGTCCCTCATCTAGAGACCAGCAAGGTCTGTGACTTTAGATTAGAAAATATGGGAGCAGACCCAGAAAGGTGATTGAGGTCATTAACAACCGAGACCAACCCACAGGGGGTTTTACACCAAAACAAAACTTTGTAGAGCACTTAAACTTTCAGATCCACTCAGAGGCACTAAAATATGTGAATAGATTTTTTTTTTTCAGGTGGTGACAATCTTTTCTTACTCCTTGCATGAGCAACAGTTGCACAACTTCTCAAAACTTAGGTCAGCTCTTTAGGTTTTGGAATACTAATGGGAACAATAACAGAGCTACAGGCTGGGGACAGAGTGGCTGGACAGTGGCCAGGCAGAAAGGGACCTGGGGGTACTGGTCGACAGCAGCTGGACATGAGCCAGCAGCGTGCCCAGGTGGCCCAGAAGGCCAATGGCTCCTGGCCTGGACCAGGAATGGTGTGGCCAGCAGGAGCAGGGAAGTCACTCCTCCCCTGTACTCGGCACTGGTGAGGCCACACCTCGAGTGCTGTGTCCGGTTCTGGGCCCCTCAGCTCAGGAAGGACGTGGAGACGCTGGAGCGTGTCCAGAGGAGGGCAGCGGGGCTGGGGAGGGGCCTGGAGCACAAGCCCTGTGAGGAACAACTGAGGGAGCTGGGGTTGTTCAGCCTGCAGAAAAGGAGGCTCAGAGGTGACCTTATCACTCCTGAAAGGAGGTTGTAGCCAGGTGGGGGTCAGGCTCTTCTCCCAGGCAACGACTGACAGAACAAGAGGACACAGCCTTAAGCTGTGCCAGGGGAAATTTAGGCTAGATACTAGAAAAAAATTCTTCACAAAAAGAGCGGTTTGGCATTGGAATTGTCTGCCCAGGGAGGTGGTGGAATTACCGTCCCTGGACATGTTTAAAAAAAGACTGGACGAGGCACTCAGTGCCGTGGTTTAATTGATGAGGAGGTGTTGTTAGGTCATAGGTTGGGCTTGATGATCTCAAAGGTCTTTTCCAACTGAGTTCATTCTGTGATTCTGTGATTTTGGCTTTTAAAATTTTTTTTAATCTTCACTTATGTATTTTTCCATAACTGGTGGGATTTGAATAGTGTGTTCTCTAGCTTCCTTGATGTCCTTTAGTATTGCAATTCAGCCAAACAGAGGACTCGTTCAAAGAGGCGGAAAGTGGGAATGGCTCTAGTGTTTCATTTACTGATCGCTGTTCCAGGAAACTGGAAAATGAGAATGGGTACCTGCAATACAGTGAGAAAGTCAAAATACTAACAGAAACAACCAGCTGTTATTACATTAAGTAATTGTCATTCAATCCAGCACTTGCACAGTGAATGCAAAGTAAATTAATCTTTGACATCTCATCAATATTGCTGCATAGACAATTTGTCAGATTATTAAAAATACTGCTGCCTGCAAGCTGGCATTGGGGTATCCCCAGAGAGAGGGTTAATGCTTAATCAAATGGTGTGACATTAGAGAAGGTCTCTATTAATCAGTAATGAAATGGTTTATAAAATTGATTAGTTGTTTTTAACCCAGTAAATTTTTTATTTTATGGCAATATTAGTGTATTCTTACACTAATTTATTGCAGTTGTGTCATGGCGCAGTAAAACTGAACAGGATTAGCAATGCCATGCTGGGAATTAATAAATCCATTATTGTAACTGGTTTCCATTGCTTCAGAAGGCAAGACATGTCCGCATTGCTAATTCCAATAATTTCTCAAGTAACGCAGGGAGTGAAATCCAAAGGAATCTCCCTGTGTAGATGCTTTGAGTTGCATTTCCTATCCCAGAAAGCTCTAAGAATTCACAGGTTATGAGACAGTTCCATACAAAACCAACCTCCAACCCTCAAATCCTCCAGTGTTCCTTAACATCAGTGAAATTACTAGGAAGCCCTTCAATCTTCCATCTCAGTTTAAGGCCAAATGAAAATCTCTCAAAATTTCAAACTTTTTCTGTAGCCACCTCTCTGGTCTGTGCACACCCAGATGTTTCCGGAAGATAGCAAGAATGGAAGGTTTGGCACATTGTGGGGGGAATTGTGCTTTCTGGGGCTGGGACAGGGGTTTGGAGCTTTTCTGCAGACCCACGCTAGCGACTGGTGTGAGAAGCCCAAAGAGGGGCCATCTGCTTTGTGTGACACAATAATTGGGCATGCTGTTGTGTTTGAGACTGGCAAGCACAGCTGGGATTCAACGATCCTGGAGAATTCTACGAAACAAATACCTTTGTGCACGTGGTGGTTGGCTTTGTTCTGCTCTCACAAATGAACTTGAGGGATTTCTGTAATATCAAGAAGTGTAAGTAAAAACAGAATTAAATCATAACTGCCTAGATTATGTTCAGTTCCCAGTGGGAATTACACTGAGAGTTGGGCAGAGTTAATGATGAAGGATGAGCTATCATGGGACCCCTGGGGCAAGAGGGAGCTGTAGTCCATGAGAAAGCTGCAGGAACTGGCAAGATGGGAGCTGGAAAAGATAACAATGAAGCAAGAACTGATGGATGGAAAAAGCTAATCTTGACAGGTTGTTTGGGAAAGCACAAAGCTCTGCAGAAGCTGTCTCTCATATTGGGGACATACCAACAGTTGAATGTCTCTGTGGTTTCGTGTTTGCAAACTTGGATGTTGCAGTTCAGAACTTGCAAAAAATTAAGGCTTCAGTCTCACATGAAAGTGTGGTATTTCATGGCTTCATTCTCATAGCCAGGGAACAAACTCCTGACGCATCATTTTGGCTAGATGTCTGTAGTTGTCACAATGAAAGGCAAGATCTACACTATGGGAAATCCAAGAAAAGTTAATCTGCACAATGAAGTGTGTGCGCTCGAAGAGAGATGTGTGTCTAAGCAGGGCTACATGTATATAAAATACCATCTCTGTGTCTGTACAAATCTGATTTCACCATTTTCTACAGATTTTATCTAAATTGCAATTTGATTTTATTTTCCTTTGCCATAAAGATCCAAGCTGTTTTTTGTTTGGCCATACAGATCCTTCAACACACTGGCTGACGGTACCCCCACGTGCTTCACCGAAATGTCCTTCTGCTTCTCTACGTGATGCAGATTGTCAAGTTTGGTAAAGTTTCTTGGGAATCATTGAGCTTAGCTGTGCCTTGCAACCATCTTTTAACATTGGGTGTTTCCTGACTGCCTCTCTGCAATAGAACACCCTGGTTTGTGCACTTGCCAGCACATGGATCCCCTCCTGTTTTCTTTATCAGAGAGAAATGCAGTTGTTTTTTTTTCTGGATACAGGGTGATCCTTGCGTCTTCATTGTTTAAGCAGAAATGTGCTTTTCACTAAAATCTGGCTGTTCGTTACCAGAATAAGTGTTCCTTCCTTAGATTCCCAGTGAACAGTAAATCTTTAGTCAGCTGCAAACAGAAGTGTTGAGGTGAGCACTGCCGGGGAGTGCGTGGGAGGCGTGGCACTGAACATGTGCAGGAGTCCAAGTATGCTCAGTTTAAAATTCCTCATTGGTGCTTCTTGGGAAAACTGAAGAAAAGCAGAAAAAAGCTTTCTTGAGATATATTTCCTAGCTAGCTTTACTGCTATTTCTGTACCTCCAGAAGTAGTTGGAATTTGGCTCAGCAGTGGGAATAAGTCTGGGATGAGCTCAGTTGGTCAGACCATGGTGCTGATAACACCAAGGCCATGGGTTTGATCCCTGTACAAGCTATGTAAGAGTTGGACTCAATGATCCATGTGGGGCCCTTCCAACTCAGAAGATCCTGTGACTCTGTGACTGGATACAATAGCTCCCTTTAATGTTCTGCATCGTCTAGGACTGATGGGGAGGTTGCTGCAGTGTATTCTCAACACGTTGCTGAAAAGGGTTTTTAACCCTTTTTTTTCCTTGTGCCTTTTCTGGTGAGATGACGGCTTAGAAGTGGCAGGATGGAATTTGAGGGGTATTGTGAAAGCATATGTAGGTGGTAGTCCAGATCCCAAGGGAATTGGAGCTGTGATTGTTGCTGGGTGAAGAGCTCTGACCAGCTGGGATTTTTGGTTCTTGTTTTACAGGTTTCTTTAATATGGAGATGGCCTGCCTTGTTCCAAGGAACATGAGGTGCAGATGTGTATACACTGCTCAGTTTCCTTCCATGACTTACAAAGTCAGCATGTTCTTAGCTGTATGGTGGCACTGGATAATAGGATTCTTCTTTTCTGTGTGACATATTCCAGGACATGAGCCTTCCCACAACTGTCATAGCATAAAAGCACCTGAGTAAAGAAAAGACAATTTACAATAATGAAAAATAACAGGAGAAGCAAAATCATTACTGCAAAGGATCCAGGAAACCCAAGTTGTAAGAAAATTTAGATTGAAATTCACCATCAGGCTCCTTGGAAAGAGTGATTAGCAGAATCTGTCTGATTCTGAGTGAGCCACATGGAATTTCTTGTAAGACAAAGATTTCAGCACATAATCAAATTTCAGCATGGACAAAACTTTTATAAGCATGTATTTTTAGCAGATCTGGCCCTTGTGTGAAAGCATGTAGATTAAATGATAGTTTTAATGTAATTTGGAATGAGGTTGTTTTGGAGCAAGCAAGCCCTTACAAGGGCTTCCATAAATCTTTCAAAAAAAGTAAGAATCCAAAACCAGCATAGTGCTACTCTGAGGTTTCTTCTTTTTGAGAAATGCCTCTCAGAAGGTCATCAGACATGTATATTGTTGCCAGGCCACTCAAAGCCCACTTAGACTTCAGAAGTCCTGTTCCGTGTCCCCTCTGCTTGTGTTGGTTTTTCCTGCTGTTGAACAAAGTGATGGCAGACATTCAGAGAGACAAAATTAAGGAAGCACAGAGAAAACCCCCATTTGATGTGTTGAATGTAGTGTGAAATAAATTCTCCTGTCTTTGCTGGGAACCCAGTGATTCAGAAGAAATGTAGTTTTGGGCTTCAGTGTAGGTAACATACACGTTATGGTTATCAGCCCATGGGGTTGTTGTTGTGTGTTTTGGTAACGACTGCTGTCCAATCAGGTGAACAAATAAACCATTTCCTTTCCTAGTGTTGAAAGTACTGCAATAAGTTTAATACAAGCTCCAGTATCTGTATTGATTGTATCGTATCTGGTTGAGCACTGAACAGGCTCCAAACCTGCCAGAGCTCCAGAAGCGTTTGGAAACAATCTCAGGCACAGGGTGGGATTACTGTGGTGTCTTTGAAGAGCCAGGAGTTGGATGCAATGATCCTGATGGGTCCCTTCCAGCTCAGGATATTCTGGTATTCTATGATTCTTTTTCCGTTTTGCACTGTCAAGTAAGTAAAAGAACTTACTGCTCCTGAGTTAAACCAGAAGGTGATTGTGAAGTATGGAAATACCTCCAAGACAGCCTGCTCTTTCTGCACATTACAGCCTTTTCTAGATGACTATCCAAGCTGGTATTGGGGTGAGTGAAGGGATGTTGTATCTACACTTACGTATGACAGGAATGTCACATCAGTCTTCCCTAAAGGTAACCTAGAATTGCCAGGGAACACATAGCGGGAGAATAGGAAGAGATTTGCAGGGTCCAGGGGTGGCCGTGTGCTCTGCTGTGTGTGGGAGTCGGTGTAGCTGTCACTCCAGCACCCATCAGCCACGTGTTACCTCTGGCAGGTCATATTGCAGTGCTTGCCTTGTCAAAGCCAATACTGTTTGGGGCAGAAGCGTGGGAGCTCCAGCTTCCCTGTGGGAAAAGGTAAAGGGCTGAAGAGTAAGTCTCTGGGCAGCTGCAGTGCCCCACCACTGCAAAAGCCCAACTCTGAAAGTAATCACTTTTCAGAATCTTCCTAAACATTTTATAAGATTCAGGACATAGCCAGAACCCTGGATAAGTGTCAGAGCTTTCAGGCTCACTCTCTCCTTTAGTGCTTTCTGAAAGGCTCTGTGCCATGGGAGCAGAACCCCAGCTGCTGCTCTTCCCACAGAAGCAGGGGCTGTGATGGCCAGGGGGAATGGAAATGTGAGCTGAGGTGGGCTGGAGCTGGCTCTGGTGCTACCAGTGTGCTCACGGAATGAAAATAATTCCATTCTTTACCATTCCTCCCCCACAAAAGGGAGTGGGAGAGGAGTGGTAAAGTAAGCAATGGAGCAGCTTCTGTTTCCAACTGTTCTTGCAGTTGTGCTCTCAGAGGGTCAGGCATGGCAGGTGAGCTCTGGTGACACCCAGAACTGCTGCCAGTATGGAGCCTTGGGACGTGGCTTCTGCCCGCCTGGCTGGGCACAGACGTGTCCAGCTGGGCCAGGCCCTGGTGCCAGCTCTCCCACTCCCTCCCACGGGAGATGTGTTTGCATGTGGAATGCCAGCACAGCATGGTGGTGGCTTGAAAGGTGGATATCATGGACTTGGAGGAACCTGAAATGCAAGAAACTATGGCACGAGAAAGGCTGAAACAGGACAGTAAGGTTTGGGAATACCATCTCTCTGTGCCAGTTCCCCCCTCTCAGATTTTCTGCTTTACCACTTGGCTCCCAGGCTGGCATGTCCACCCCTAAGAGAAGTGTCCTTCTTCCTCCCACTCCATGACTTACATTCCTCATCTCCATCAGGAGAGAGGAGAGCAGAGCGTGTCCCTGCCCTCCTGCAGGAGGGAAGGCTGGCAGCACTTGTATTTGGATTCTGGTTGCAGAGACAAAATTCCCGCCTGAAATGAGTGTACCATAAAAAGACCTGTGGGACAATGTAATTGACTGTGTTAAAAGTCTCATAACTTTTGGGTTAAGAGTATATATGCACCCCAATAATACAGGCCTTTTACCCGCATTCATGCTTGGGAAGGGAAGCTGTGGACTACGTCTTGCAAGAGATCCCCTCTTTTTTGTTCCCAGATGGCCTTGCACAGCCCTTATCATAGAATCCCAGAATCCCAGACTGGTTTGGGTTGGAAGGGACCTTAAAGCCCATCCNGTCTAGATTCACTCCCACAGCTCCATGTCCTTCCACTGCTGAGGACCCTGGACCTGGGTGCCGTATGCAGTCCCAAAATTAATCTCATGTTTTGATTCAGAAATTCTTTTAAACAAAAGAACTGCTTTAAAACTATTCAAAAGTTGTTCTCATTAATGGAAAGGAGGGACCTGTAGGCAAAACCCCACCGAGAATCATTTTGTCTGCAATTTTCTTATTTCTTTCTTCATCCAAATGTAAGTTATGTCATTGAACAAGAGTGCTACCTTCAATATAATTTTCATAGAAACCCCTAATTGTTCTAGGATGTAAACTGGGCTTCAACATTGTTTCAGCATTTAATGAAAAAAATAGTTGTAGGCTTTTGTGATGTGAGGAATAAGTTGATCAAAAATGTTCCTTCAGTCCAAAATAGCAATTCATCTGAATTAAAACATTGTACAGAAACACTTCTCACACTGATGTTTTTTGTGGTCTGTTATTAGGGCATTTTGAGATGGAAAGAATTAATTTTGCCTTCTTCTTTAGCTGTGATGATTGTCAAAATAATTACCTACAAATTATTTTACCATTTATTGTAATGAAAATCAGAATTGTTTCTTTTTACCAAGACAAAACAAACTTTCATCATTTAATTTCCTGCAGTACACAATTCTTGTTTTTCTCTGCTCATTAGGCTTTAAATATAAGAACTTTTCAAGTTAGAGAACTTGGTATTTATCCTTCCCAAAGTCTGGATCCAGAGCAAGGTGCCAGCTCCTGATTCATGGTTAGAGAGTGACTTTCATGGGAATTTGATTAGTCTGTGTGTGAAACCCACTTTTCCCAGCTGTCAATCTGCTGGTTGAGCTAAAGCCAGTCCTGAGCCACCTGTTGCTGGCTTTGGGGCCTGAGAGGCAGTGACCAGATAATTGTTCTGATATTTCTCAATAAAAGGGCATAAATGCATTTCCTTGGCAAACTCCCGAGAGTCGGGGACTGTTCCTCTTTATTCTCATAGAGTATGGGAATGTCTCATTTTTGATTGGGGCTTGTGCCAATATAAGAAACTGTACCAAGATTCGTGGTGGCCAAGGTGGAAATGAACTGAAATTACTATTTAAGAAAGCAAAGTAAAAATACTACATTTGAAAAGAATTTATGATCCTCCTACAGCTGAATTTTAAGAGTAATGAAATACAGTTTTGTTTGAGCCAGCAAAGCAAAGCAACATGACAGCACGTTTCAACATCTATTTTCTACACTGATCTACGGGAAAACTGCTGATTGCCATGTTTGTTCCAAGCAGGGACGTGCCACAGTTGCCTTAAATTTTCTTGCAAACAATGAATTGCTACTGATGGCACTGCTGGTACTTCTACAGCTATGATCATATATTTAGACAAGCTCATTATCAGCATTATGGATGTTAACACTCCATAAGAGCTATCAGCCTACCCAGGGAACAAAGGGAAATAGGCAAGCACACAGAAGTTATTTTTATGGAGAGTAGTTTTAAAAAGCATTCATGCATATTGCTCTGTTTGCATGCAGATCCTGAGCCAGTGGGATGGAGCCACATCTGAAGAGTGTATTTGCCTATATGGAATAATTGCAGATAAGAAAAAAGTAATCTATGAAAGGAAATGGTTCATTTCAGTGTCTTATCTCTGATCAGTTCTTGCTACTGGATTCTATCCATGTTTTCAAATGTCCTTAAGTGCATCACATAGAGTACAACTTGTGTCTTAAAAAAATTCTTAGCTGTCACTGAGAAGTGGGTGAGCAATGAAGGGAAGGTTTTGCTGTTTGGCAGCAGCAGAGCTACACCTGCTGTAAGGCTGCCACAGAGCTCATGTGTGTGCAGAGCTGCAGCTGAAGACCAGGTAGGAAAGGCCTGAAGCCAGGGATTTCCACCTTTGTTGGGGAACATCTCTGTGGGCAGCAAGATGCTGTCACCCAGCCTGATCTACAAAAACCATGGCTGGTTTTGTGGTCAAACCCTCAGCCGGGGAATGGGAAGGAGGCATTTATCCCTATGAGAATCTTTGGGTGTTTGGGTATGCATTTACATAAATATGCCCTGGTTTGAACTTCTCCCTCTGTGTGAATGTGCCTCTTTTTCCTTTGGGGCACACCTGAGCCATTGGGCTGTACATTGGGCATTTCTCTGGGCTCTTCAGCAGTTTTTGAGTTCAGTGAGAGATGTTCTTAGGAGACAACCAGCCCCAAATATCTGAAGCTAGAGGACTGTTAACATTTTCTCAGGTCCCTTCCTCAGTTTGGAGAGAAAATAAATTTAAATTGCTTCCTCCTTCTGCTTTTGTAGCACCTTTCTTGCTCCCTGTCTGCTTTGCTTTTACTGCATGAACCACATATTTCAGTGTGAGCAGCCAGCATGGCTGAAGCATTCAGCCTGTGGAGGGGTCTGGCAGCACATGGGAATGCCTGGGGGATGGAGTAACTTCCTTGTTCCCCCACTGCCTAGAGCTGGGTATGGAGCCCTCCACCTCCCGTGGCGTTTCCCACAGCGCTCGTGGGTTGCTCTGAGGGTTGTGAGACCATCCAGCTCTGGCTGTGTCACCTCTGTGCCAGCCGTGTCCTCGTGCTGGAGCGGGCTGAGCCAGCTTTCTCTCTGCTTTGGGTACCCCGGTCCTACCCCAGCCCTGCCTGACCGTGGAGTTAAGGAGGGGCTGCGGCAGCGGCGCCGGCTCAAACCCCGGCTCGGGGTCAGTAGAGCAGAGGTGTCGCTAACACCCGTGCAGGGAGAGCCCTGCTGCTGGGGGAGCTGAGCTGCCTCTTCAGGGGCCTCCCAGGGCTGCACTGGGCTCTTGGCACTGCTGAGCAACCCAGCCCCTCTGGGCTCTCTTACGCAGCTCACCCACATTTGGAAGTGCCACAAGGGTGCAAAGAGCCGTAACTCCAGCTTGATGCTAAATGGAAAAACTTAACTTTAAGAGGAGTTTTCCAAACCCTACAAAACCTGTAGACCTCTTTGTTCACTTGTTCACATCTGCTTTGGCCTCCTTGCTTTATTTAATTTAGGGGTAACTGCAGAATTCAATTAAGCAAGACACCATTATGGGAATTCTTTCATCGCTGCCTCTTGATTTTCAGAACTCCCGGCAGGCAAGCGAGGCTTCCAGACTGGTGAAATCTGCAGCAAACATTCTGAAAATCTCATATGACAGGGAACAAGTGTGAATTTCAGGAAACAAAATGGTCAGAATAAATATGCAGCTGTATAAATGCTTCTTTGATGGCAATTTCATAGTGCTGTAATTTCAGTTTTGCCTGGAATTTTTCTGGAATGGTTTTCAACATCAAAAGCATAGGGAAACACATGGTTATCTCTTTCAATAGGAAGCCTTCACCCTTCAAAAGGAGGCTGAGCCTTCAGTGATTTGATTCTAAATAAGCATGTAATTATAGATTTCAATATTAAACTCTTTCATAAAAGCCCTCTTTTCCCTGAGAAGGCTGCAGATCTGGGCCTTTACATGTGTGGCTCAGTGACTGCAGGACAACCAGCGTTTTCAATTAACCCCAGAGCTTTCAGCAGAACTGGCTTCTTAAATTATTCCTGTCCCAGCTAGGACAAGTTTTTCTGAGAAACTTAAGTGGTATCTCAAGTACTGCAGAAAGGATTTGCTTGCCTTAATGCAGACCTTTGAAAACAAAATCTTCATTGAAGAAATTTGTTTCCTCTCTGAGTCCGAAGCAGGAGCAAGTTCATGTGAGAAATGTAAGAGGTACCTGTGTAAAAGGAGGCAGAGTCAGTGCCATGTCATCAGGCTGCAGCTTTCAGGTACATACCCTACCTGAAATGTGGACAAAAAGTTGCCTTTTTTCCCCCTTATCCTCCACCTGATGCCACGACAGACAGTGTCACAGCCATCTTCTGGGGGCTCCCTCACTGGCAGGGCTACGCTGAACACAGCCCAGGAGGCTCTGCTGAGCAGGGATTTATTGCAGTGTGCTCAACTTTTAATTGTTCTGCACTGCACCTGGTTTCTGCTTACCTGCATCTCAGGGGTACCCAAAAATAGCAGGCTGTTTGAAAAGCACAAGCTACATGCCTCAGGATAAATTACTTTTAAATTTGGGTGTATTCATTTGTATGTCAAGTGTTTCATAACAGAATATTGCATTTTTGTGGAGCAGGAAAAACTGTAGGGAAAATCCTTAAACTTCCTAAGTTGTTGCATTTTGATGCAGTCATGCAGAATTTAGTATCTTGAGCAGATTTGCTTTTCCCTGTATGCTGTATTTCTATTTTAATTATCCTAATGAAAGCTCTCCATGCTTTTATTTATTTAAAGGTTTTATGCTTTAAAAAGACAAGCTCGATATTCAGCTGGTATAAAGTGGTGCATGGTGCTTTACACCACTGGAACACTTTGCCCACAGTGTGCTGACGTAGGTAGTTGCTCTTCTGAATTTGAACGCTGTTTTTGGAAAAAAAGCTTGGTAAAAATGACGAAGTAAGGCTGAAAGGAGTTAAGGATCATCAAGACCCAATTAACGAGAAACTGGAGGGAGAGGCAAAACAACCCAAGCAGGATGACCACTGTGACAAGCTCTCCATCCATCTGTACTGGCTTTTCCTCTGAGCACATCCCAGCAGAAGCTCCCCATAACTTCCTCTGGCGTCTGCAGTCCGTGGTCAGGGCTCGAGGCAGGAGCAGGGGTTCCTTGCTCCTTGCTGGGGGAGCAGCAGCAGCGTAAGATCTCTTCACAGAGCTGCACTCACAAGTGTCCCTGGGTTTGGCCACAAGCTCACAGCTCCTGCTCAGTCTGCAGTGGGGGGTCCCAGGCAGCAGGATGGGGAACCTCAAATTCTGCCAAGGATGCGCGGCAATCTTGGCCAGGCTGCTCCCTGCTCCATCCATCACGGATCTCGCCCCAGTCACTGTGTCTGGCTGCAGTCACCAGGGCTGCTCTGGGCTCCAGAGGGGAATGGGCTCTGGAAGGGAACAGGGATACAGCCTACAGTAGTGTCATGTGGCACTGCCTGCTCTGGGAAGTGGGTTGAAGGGAATACAACGGTGGAAATTTATCTATCCCAAGTAGATTCCTCTGTCCTGAGCTCCTCTCCCACACCTCTGATTTTGTGCTCATCATTCCAGGAGGTTGCTGTCAAGGTCAGGCACTTGGAAGGATGCTCAGGTTATCCAAGGTACAGGATAGGTGTGTGAGAGTTGTCATTTTGTTTCTCACAAACCCTACAGCTTGCAGAAAACCCAGAGGTGTCCTGCAGGGAGGTTTGGGGAGCGCCTAGAATGGAGGCAGGGGCCTCCCAACCAGGGGCACTGGGAGGGGCAGCGGGGACTGGCCTTTCCAGAAGGTGTAAGGTGTTCTCCTGAGACAGACACATGTCAGAGAGCAATCCTTTCAGCCTCCTGGACCTGACGTTTCATTAAACATTCCAGGTGCTGCCCAGGTCCTCTCTGAGCCAACAATGCCTGTTTGGATAAGATGGATTTTGGCCAGGCTGTGTTAACTCTTACTGAGCACAGAATGGCTGCTGCATTTGCCTGCCCAGTTTGATGGTGAAGAAAGGGCTTGTCTGTTGACTGTGATTGCCCTGAAAGAAACTACAGTAAATAAATTCCAAGTGTATTCTGTTACACAAAAAACCCTAACCAAGCTAGAGGGAAGTAACAGTGCATTTGATTCATAGGTGCCAAAACAGCCCCCCTGGAACCTGTTCTTTCCTCCTGCCCAGGAAATCCCTCAATGACATGCAACACGGTTTCAGTGTTGCACTGTAAGCAACAGTTTTTCCCCAGAAATTATGGGTGTAAATCAACAAAAGGTGGGATTAAGACCGCTTGGCAGTTCTGCTGATGTTTATATATTTTTTTGAGTTAGTCTGAACCTTGATTAATTTTACAACACTAATAAAAAAGTATAGTGAGTTGACTGTCTGATTTCATTTGGAGATGTTAAGGGATTGAAAAGAATCAATGGATAGAATATATGCTAGGGTCAAAAAAAGCAATTTCACTCATTTATTCTGGGCTTTCTCTCAAAGCTTATGCTGCATCATCTGTGTTTAGATGAGGAGATGATGGTGCTCCTTTCTGCTCTGCTTGGCAGCTGAAATCAGTGTGCCTTTGTGAGCACTGTGGTGGATGGAGCTGCAGCTATTGCAGCCTGGCGCCATATGGACAAAGCATGGGAACAGGTAGTGTATTTAATATGTGAAAGACAGACCAGCAATCTAGGACTTGTCTTTGCAGGAGACAGCTGGGGCTTCTTTTCTGTCCTTTACCTCTATATGTGAAAAAAAAAAATATATACTTCCAATGTTTTCCTCTTTTGAAGATGGAAATTGTCATTGGCTATATAAATTCAAAGGGAATTCCTCCACTGACTGAAGTGTTTACAGCCTAATTGCTGGAAGATTTTGAAGGAGCAGCTCAGCTGTGTTTGGGGCAGGGGACTTTGGTGGAAGCAAGATGAAGGTATTTTTACTAGATGGAGCCAGCAGCCCCCAGCAGTTCAGTGAGCAGGGAAGGGCAGTTTCAGCACTGAAGCACACTGGAGGCTGGCTGCTCTGTATAGGTACTGAGCAATTAGAGTGCAGAAACCAGAGAATTTTCATTGTTTTCATCTTTTGCTTTCACTGAGAGACATTCACAACATTTAATGTCTTTCTAGGAGATCTTCTATTGAAGTTCATGTCTTTATGCTTCTTGTTATTGTCCATAGACCTTGTTGTGATTTGATGCTGGCTGAGCATTAGGCACCCATGAGAAAAAACATCTACTTATTTTTCTCTGCTATAGCTGAGCAGAGGAGGGGGAATTGAAAACTTCCTGCAGTTTTTCCTTTCTTAAATATGTCATCACAGAGGCGTTATCAAGTTGTCTAATTGGGCTAGTAACCTGCCCATCGTCAGAGCCTTCAGCGATTAGCTCTGTGCCGGACATAGAAGTTTTGAGCTTTTCTCCCACCCCCACCAAAAACCGGGCTGTGTTAAACCAACCCAGACCTCTAAGTGGAGGTTTGATGAAGGCATCTGCAGTGGGATGGAGGTTCTAGAGGGGGAAATGGGTGTAAGGAGAGAAAGGAGAATACACTTGAGGGATTAGATGGTTTCTTGGAGCCAGGAGTAGGCTTTGGAAGCGGGTTTAGCCTCAGGCCATCCAGCAAATGGGCTGGTGTCCTAACAATAAGACACAGGACAACAGAGGGGACTTCAGGAATATAATCCCAACATTTTGCTGTGGTAAAGTTTCTTCCTGTGTTTGAGCCTTCAGAAGAGGCGAGGATAAGCACACAGGTCAGTGCATCCCGAAAGACCCTGTTCTGCAGAGTGGATGCTGGTGCTCAGGACGTCATGTGGTGCAAAACTGGGTACCCTTGCATGAGAGAGAGGGGGGAATAGCAGGAGGGAATGATTGAGACAGTGAGTGATGGAAACACCAGGACAGGATGTTCTCAGTGGCCTTCCAAAATTCATGTTGTCATCGTACTAAATAATGGTGTGTTTTTGTGCAGTGATAAATACTGCTCTTCTGAATGCTGTGCTCACTTCACTGATTTATTTGTTACGAGTTATATCAATGACCCGTCTTTCATAATTAGGTTGACATGCTCTTCAGTGCCCTTGGCAAGTGTTACTCAAAATAATGCAACCTAAAATCGCATCTCTCAATCTCTGGGGCTGAAATTTGCCTGCTAATGCTCTCCCAGTGATCTCCTTGAGTGGTGACTGGAGATAAAATGCTGTGAGAAGAAATGGCAGTGTGTTGGTTGGGAATAGCTCTGCATTTCTGTAGTCGGAGTCCCAGGGCATAGCTATAGTTTTGTTTCTTCTCTTTCCAGCCAAAACTTGCAGCAGATTGTTGGAGATAAAATAATGACAAGGTAGTAAAATGCCAGCAAAAGTAATTGGTGAGGAATAGCTTGTCATTAACAAATAATGTTGTAGCATATAGCTACAAACCTCCTCATGTTCAGCAGGGAGAAATAAAACCACAAAAAGTAAAAGGGATCATTAATTGAGTGAGGAAAAACAAAACTGTTCACAAACACTGCAGGGGAGGAAAGAATAGAAAGTTAAGGAAAGGAAAATAATTACATGAGAAATCTACAGATAAAGTTTTGGATTGTGTCAGATCAGTCCCATATCTATTCACGTTTCCTGAAGAAAGCCCAATCCCATTCTGAGAGAAACATGAACACAGTTGTTCACAACAGTCCTCTGAAGAGAAAATGTATGTTTTTCACTAAGCTGCTGCTCTAGTACCCAAAGGAGCTGAACTCGGTTTCTGACCTCTTAAAATTTCCGGGGTCACCTTGAGCCAAGGCTTGAATCCCTCTTGTCTGAGGGTTTAATGACACATCCCTGTGCAGAAGGAGCTGTGAGCAGATTGATGGTGAGTGCTGGCCAGGAATTTTTTAGGAGCTTGTTCGCATGGCAGGAGCAGGGCTGTGAGCCTCGGCTTCCCCAGTGACAGACTACTGGCCTGGTACAGCCAAGACATTGCTGCTCTTGGCCTCCTTCCCTGCCAGACCTTTTAACTACACAGTGATCAGCCAGGCTACTAATGAGGGGTTGGCTGGTTGGGCAGTTTGGGCTGGTGACAGCAAAGGCAGCAGAGCTCACCTGAAGGTGAGAGAGGGAGCTGTGTCCTGCCCTGTGCCTCCCTCTTCCCCCTGGCTATTGACCCCTGTGTTGCACTGGCCTTAGGCCCCCTTCACCCTGCCATGAGCCAGGTCAATGACATACCAGAAAGTTATTTGCCTTTTTTTTCCTCTTTTGCCTGGTTGCTGTTTTCCATCATGTTAGTGCATCCAGGCAGGGCTTTGCTCTGAGCTAGAGCCAGCAGAAGGCAGCAGCAGCAGCAAGCAGGCAGGAGGAGAGACTGGGAAGGAGGGGGCATCCTTTTTGGCAGCAAAGCTGATACCTTCTCATTATGTCCTGTGGAGCCATAATCTGCCAATCATTCAATTAAATGGTTCTACTAGAAAGGATGTGGGTGAAAGGCAGAAGAATAACACTGGGAGCCAGAGCAAAATAAGATGAAATACTGTCCTGGAAGCAGTCCAGCTCTGTGCTGTGTAAACTTCATGCTTTGCAACCCTGGCATCACCTTCTTGGTGCATGAATAATGAATTGCTTTCCATTTTGACAGTCTGTCCCAGATTTGGCTCACCTCACAGTAGCTAACTAGAAGTCAAGCCTCTAGTGCCAAGGTTGTTCTATTGGCTTCCTTTAGAGACGGAAAACAGGGTCAGGCACACGCAGGCAGTGATATATGCAGCCTGGCTGGAGATGGGGTTTGTCCCTCTCTGGAGGTGCTGCAGGAGCCAGGCCATTGCCCTTGCCCGGGGGGAAGCTCCTCTCATTTAATGCACTCTTGTGTCCAGCTGGGATCACCGTCAGCTGGGCTCTCTTGCTTGGAGAGAACCTGCCAAGCATGATGCTCGTCATCCCCAACCCCTGGTGAAGGCTGCAGTGCCTCCCCTGCTTCCAGAGAGGGCCAGGGCTCCTGCCCCAGGCGCCGAGTTCAGAAACTTGTTCAGGAACTTGACATCTCTCCTGGCAGGGGTAGGCAGTCCTCCCACGTGGATGAATCACACCTCGAGGTGTGATGGGTGAGGTCTGGTGTTACTCTGGATGCTGCAGGGAGTGTGGGTGTCCTGGGGTGCCTGTGTCACAAATTCCAGCCTTACAGGGGTGTCTCAGAAATCCAAAGGGCACAGACCACATGTGTGATGAGGCTGGGGAGGCACCTGTGTCCTTCCTGAGGCAGCTTCAATCTGATGGAATGAGTCACCTCCCCTCTGCGTGTTCTCAGCATGGGGCAGGGAGGGTGTTCTCCATACTCTGGAGCAGGGCTTTTTCTCAGAGTGTTGGTCTCATCTGTTCTGGGACACTCCTGCCCCCCCCCGCCCCTTTCCTGATGTGTCCCCAAAAGGGAGGATGCTGTGGGGCTGGGGATGTCCCCCTGGGAAGAGCAGGGAGTGTGTGGGGCCACGGCCTCAGCACAGAACATTGCCCCCCATTAGGGCTGGTGGTTTCCTTGGCAAGCACAAGTGGTGGAGTTTGGAGCATGGCTGAATGGGTCATATTTGGTCGGCAAAAGATTATAAAGTTCAGGTTATAAATTTTATTTCCATGCCACTTAAAATTGCAAATGTACTTTTCTGTAATGATTATTTTAAAGTAGGCCCACCGTTCCAGGGATCTCCTAATCATCGGAGTATATTTTATCCAAATCCATCCCCAGGATGGCTGGTGCAAGGGTGCACAGCAGAAAAGGTAATGAGAATGTAAATGGAGAGGTGAAATATCTACATGAGAAATCCAGATGCAATTGATTTCTCAACAGTATACAGGTTGTTATTTATTCTGGCACATGAGCAATATATCTGCTATAGGGAAAAGTCCTAATAATCTGTTACCAGAATGCTCTCAAGGCTTAGTGTTGGTAGCACACAGATAACTTACTATGAGTGGGAGGTGTTGCCAAATGGAAAGGGGAAATAAAAATGGGTGGGGGGCGGAGGGCAGGAAATATGGATGAAATCAGGAACTTGAAAGCAAAGCAAAGCAAACCTTTGGTTACAAGATAGTGCATTTCTGAGATACCCACAGGGAACAATTCTTTTAGGCCGTGATTTGGATACCAGCCAAGTGAGTTCTAACTTTTATTTTGGCAGTGGATATGATGATAAAATATTTTAGGGTTTGAATTAGATTTAAAATTTAATTGTGTAGAAGATTCAGAACACAACAAATAGTAAATAATTATAGTTGGTATGAGGCTTCTCATTATCAAGGCTGAAAATTATTTAGAAAGCATGTCTTTCCTTCTCGGATTATTTCCCTGAAAACCAAAGAGCAAACCTGGCGAGGCTTGTTATAGGAAAACAGAAAATTACCAAGAGGCATTAGTACAGTTGATGTGAGTAAATAATTCAGTTTGCATTTTGGGGATATAATATTCTTGACTGAACTATCAGAGCTCGAGATATATGGGCCTTTCTTATGTATATTTGCATGTGTCATTCTGTTGTTGCAGATAAACAAGCATGGAGTTCTTTGCATGTACAATAATGTTATTATCAGTTCTGTGATAAGACCAAATGAAAGCACTTTCTTTCTTTCCTCTTGATGCAGCTTGGCAGCCAAAACATCCATGGGTTTAGCAAACCTGAAAATAGTTTCCTGCAATTTTGTGCAAAGGAAAGGAGAGATGAAGGTTAAAGGATAAAATGAGCTTTCTGGTGTGAGGGGTTAGCAAAACCCTCAGGTCTGGCTGTGGAGGGGAGGAGAAAAGAGGAATTGGTTTATCAAGTGTTGGTAATTGATGCTCAAATTCCAGCAGAAAGAGTAATCACCGTGTGCTTGCCAAGTGCTGTGCTGCTGCAGAGCCCTTTAAGGATTCAGCTGAAATTTCCTTGCAGGGCAGTACAGCATTCATGACCTGAAAAAGCAGCCAGAGTTTGCAGTGCTCAGTGCTGGATCGTTAATAGGTGTGATGGAGATCAGGATCTTTAGGATTCAGTCTGGGTGCAGATACCTCTGACAACACTCTGCCAGCTTATAAAATCAATCTGATAAGGACAGTGCCCCCACAAGAAGCCAGGTATTAAGAAGAACATTAACAGATAAAACACCTTTTTTCAGCACCTGTGAGATGCTAGCAAGGATGCCAACATTTTTGCTAATCCTCCTGCCCCTACTTTTGGCTGTACAACTACTTCCTGAGGCCCCCTTATTTTCCCCTGGTTTAGATAAAGATTGAGATTTATGGAAAAAATCTTTTTGACTCCAGTACTCAGTGAAGGGAATAACTTTTTTGTTTTGTTTTGTTTTGTTTTGTTTTGTTTTGTTTTGTTGGTTGGTTTGTTTTGTTTTGTTTTGTTTTGATCCCATGGTGAAAATTCTGGAATGGCAAAGATCAGGTTGGATGATCAAGTTTGAAATGTTAAGCACTGAGAAGAGATCTTGGAAACAGGGAGAAGTAGATGGAGCCGAGGAACACCAACACTTAAATTAAGCAGATATTGATTTTACAGAAATGAACATCAAGTTTTATTGATCTGAGAGCTAAATATTGACTGAAGCATCCTCATGTATTCCCTAACCTGTGCAGTTGTTTTCCCCCTGAAACAGGTTTCCTTCTTTTCCCTTGTCCCTTCCCAGAAAATAATACCTTACCTCAGCTGCACTAAACTTATGCTGTTTTTGCAAAGCCAGCATTGTTTTCCAGCTCGCTGTTGTAAACATCAGAGACAGGAAAAATGGCTGTGACTTTATAAATCAATAAAGCCCTATGCCCAAACAGCTATTAACAAACTAAAAAGGTGCTTGGAAATCAAAACAACCTCTTAAAAAGTAATAACAAAAGGCTCTGCAGCATCATCAAGTTCTTGGCTCCTCTTACAGAGGAAATCTCTTAAAAAAATGGGAAATTGCACATTGAGAAAGTGATGATTTCTGATTTTTTTAGGGAAAAAATTATTGCCTCATTCCTAATGCTGTCTAAAATATTTTATTGACCTGATCCTGTATTACTTTAATGTAAATGCCAGTTTACAAGGGCACAGAAGCTTTGCAAGTAGTGGAGAAATGAGAATTTGTAGGGAAGGACCAAACCAGACAACATGGGTGAATGGTAAGACAATTACTTTTGAGCTATGAGGGTGGGTATGCCTCTGTGTTAAAGGGATGAAAATTCAAACATTTCAAACCTCGAAGAGCAGCTGCACGATGGCAGCATGTTCATCTGGGCAAATGCAGGCTCCAGGTGAGGAAAGAGGGCTTTTGCTATGGATCTTACATGTAATTTAGGTCGAAATGTTTAGAAATGTACAAAATTCTGAAAGAGTTTTCAGGATTTTATAATGCTTAAGGTTCCGCATGCTGCACGTGGAAGACTGCCCAGGAAGGCAAATGAATGAGGATCATATGGTAACACAAATGGAAGGAGGAAGAGACAAATGGCTACAAATTCTCTCCAGGCCAGTTATTGCCTTTTGAAACACTAAATCATTTTGTTTCCCACTGAAAATAACTTCATATTGAATTTAAGCAATCATGAAACGTGGAGACAGAGAGCCCCCACTGATTTTCTCTCAGGTAAACTCTGATCCTTGGGTGCCTGAAATCACAAGTTTGGGCAGCTAAGGAGAAACCCCAAGTGGAATTTAGACCTACATTATGATAACTTAGAGAGATTTCACAGTGACCTAGTTCTGAAATTGCTTATCAGTTTATTTCACCCTGAGGAACTGAAGACTTGTGGCCCAGAGGGAAAGGAGCGGTTCACAGCAAGCTCCCATCAGCAGCAGGTTACCAATGGAAGAGCAAGTTCGGGTTCATTGGCTCTTTCAGCTTGAAAGACAAGTTTTGAGTAGAAAGTCCAGAACAACAGAGCCACTCGAATGTGGGGTAAAAGTGCCTGCCACCAAGAGAAATCAAACAGTGGGTTTGGAAAGAGCCCAGTGGGGTGCCAGAGAAGCTCTGTCCTTCAGGAAATCGGGAAAAGGTGTGTTTTTAATGGCTAAGCAGCTATCTGTACAGAACTTTTTGATAACAGCTTTTTGAAAACCTGTGATTGTTTGGGAAGGGAAATTGTGACAGAAATAAACATCCAGCTTTCAAAGTTTATGTCAGATTTCCTTCATGGTTTTCCTCATCAGAACTCCCCCGATTACCAATCGCTGTCTTTCAGCACCGTAGTCATCCCTGACGTGAAAGCTCCACAACACTTTTCTTTTAATGTCATTTTGTCAGAAATGTGGGGGTTTTTTTTGTGTGGGGAAAAAAAGTCTGCTTTGCTGTATTGTTCCAGAGAGCATCCAGTGTGTTCCTGTGTTCACCATGTGCACTTTTTCTGGTATAATTATTGTGATGATGCACAGCTCTGTGTGTTCTTGTGGAAAAGGTTTATCAGAAAATGTTATTCAAGCAAGGGGAAGGAATCCCATTTAAAAGTCCCTAACATTTTTCAGGCAGTTTTTCTGTTTGATTGGCATATTTAATGTCCCCAGGTATAGCGTTAGCCTTGTAAATGAGAAGCCTGCATAAACAAAGTGACCTAAGAAAACAGGGGCTGGGGAAGCATTCAGGCTGGCAGCAAATGTGGAAAAACAAGTTTTAGAAGAAGCATGGCATCCTAAGACTATGACATTCCTGAAACAAAGAGACATCCTTGAGCATGGTCACAATATGATGAGCTAGGAATCATTCCCATCACCTTAAAATTTCTCCTTAAAATTTCTTTGCCCAAGGTAAGATGGGATGACTTCTGTGTATCTTGCAGAACTGAACCAACATTTTTCTTATCACCAGGTACTTTTACTGTATTTTCCCCTTAGATTTCATAAAAATAGCCCTGAAGGAAAATTTTTTATTCCTCTCAAAATTATCCAGATTCTTGGAGCTTCTCAAGCTTCTATAAAAACTTGGGGATTTTCTCCACCTCCTCTCAACATTCACTTAGAATTCCAGCTGCTGACAAACATCCCTATCAGTGCACGGGGCAGTGCCAGCAGACGGTGCCAAGCTGCTGCAGCTCTTCTCCAAGGGTACAGGATCAGGCCAGGCCGGGCTGAAAGTCACTGCCAGTGACGAGTGGCAGGTATTTGTCTTCCTGCTCACTGGAAAATGTGTGGTGATCGCTTGAGGCCCTAAATGCAGGTAGGGTTTCTCTCCTTGCTGAAACCTCTGTGGTGTGGGCAACTGCCTTGAGATGGGGACACTGGAGCACACCTGGCACAGGACTGTGGTGATGTGGCCTGAGGAGCAATCGTCACCTTCTTTCTTTCTTCTGACTTTGTCCTTACTAGGTGTTTTCTTCTGTTCTCAAGCTTTCCATTTTCTGTGGAGATAAACAGAGGTTTTCACCCAAGGCAGTTTTCCAGTCAACTGGAGAGAAAGAGTGCAGGAACAGAATGGAGGCTCAGGTGATCCCAAAAATCATAGGATTAATCTTCATTCATGATGGCTGCGTACATGCAGTGCTCAGAAAATGTGAGGGCTCCCAGCAAATTTATATCATAGCTGCTTATTTTATTGTGCTTGTTCTTCAGCTGTCTAAAGCTGCATTGTTTTAACAGGGGCATGGCTTTTCCTACAGCTCCCTGCTTCTTCCTTACAGCACCTTTCTCTATAGGAAAAGGACAAAAGGAAAAGTGTTACAGAGAGACATGAGACTGAACAAATTGACAGCCCAGGGAAACAGCAGTAAGATGGGAGGAGGTGTGGAGCTCGAGGAAATACAGAATATTATGAGTAGATTATTATGGAGATTATGACAAATTTCTCAGCAAGTTGGTAGACATTTGTAAGTTGTTAATTAGTGATTAAATAATTATTTTAAAGCAGAAGGTAAATTGAATCGGTTTCTTTGCAAAGTAGCAAAGTTTAGAAGATTAAATACTTTAAAATGAGGCATTAAGCTACAACACTGATTCTGCCCATCGCCTTGGGATCTTGGGTATTAGATTCTGCCTTTCTTTCACAAACTGCTGGGTTGTGTCAGATGCAATTTTGGCTCTGTTTTGATGTGGGACACCACAGACGCTTTGAATACACAGTCATAGGTAGAACATGGAAGTAATGGAAGGACTCATTTGTAACTTGATATTGCAAGGGAATACCTTGTGATATACTAACCCTGTTAGTAAGTTAAATGAAATTTGACTCATGAAAATTGCTGTGTAAATCCATAGAGAAAATTCAAATCAAACCTGACTTTGAAGGTTATCACATTTATTTCTCACTTCCTCCTGTTATTATTCACAAGCTCATACCATCCTGAGACCAGAAAAACAAACTCTGAGAGAAGTTCTTCTCCAGAACTACAGGAATCTTTCAAAGAAATCCTGTTCCTATCAGAATTTGAATACATTTTGCAGCCCTACAAAGAGTGAGGTATTTATTAAGAATTCAGTTAGCACCTGGCCAGCCAGCCAGCCTTCTGCTTGGCAGCTCTCTTGTGACTGGTCTCTGCAAAACTTCAGCAATACAGATGTAATAGGACTGACTTCAGGAAATGTATCTGCATTTATTCTGGCTCTTTAGGAGATCCCAGCAAATGCTGCAGGTTAGGATATTGTTGGAGGGAAAGGACCTTGTGGCTGCACAGCGTGCTGTAAGTTCTAGCATGTTTTACTAACATTTGCATAAACAATACCCACAGCCAAAATCAATGTCCACATTTGTAAACAGCGATCCACCTGCATCCCAAGTTAATTGTTTTATACGAGTAGGTCCTATAATGATTTTTTCTTTTTTTTTTTTTGTAGTCGTTCAAGCCAGTCATGTTTGCAAACTAGTTTTGCTATTGGTTTTATTGACTGTTCTTCCAGAATTTCTCCCTCGGCAAGTTTCTTACTGTTCCTTATGTGCTTATCTATTAAAACTAGTGTGTGAACTTGGAGCATGAGGATATGGCCTTGCTTTATGTTTTCTGGAGGTGACAGCAGCCCGTGCTCTGGGACTGACTGAGCACACGTGCATGGAGTGTCCCTGGGGAGCTCCATCACGATGCCTGTGCACGGGTTGGCTCAGCAGTCTCAGCTTTTCCAGGAGTCCAGAGGCAGAGTTGCGTTTTTCTGCTTTACAGCACAACTCCTGCTGTTACAGACAACAAAAAGAGAAAAGGAAATTGTGTTATTTGTCTGGAAAAAGTGGCTGAGCTACATCTTCTCTGTGCCATTATGCTGACAAAATTTTGTGAGATCTGTCTTGAAATGAGGATGGGTCTGAATACACTCTTGAATTTCAACATATTGTTTGATACTCTACTATAGAAAAGATATATTGGAGCTACCAAGGCATCATCATGCAGTTATCTCTTATATTGTAGTTTTCAACTGAAACTCTCAGGAAAAACAAACTGTATTTGAAGCTAATGGCTCCTTTTATCACTATAAGTCACATACAGCTGAACATCAGGTGCTTGGATAAGACCAAGCTCACAGGTCTGCTCTTACAAATGGAAGAACTAAAGAGCAATCTCATATCTCATTCTTTGAACATAAGAAAGATTGCAAATTGAAAACTCTGGTAACATGCTTATTACTTTTTAATGTTTTAAACCAGTATTTCTCTCTTGCCTATGTCTTCTTCCAAAGGAAATGCTCTCTGTGGTGCTGCAGTGCTAATCCTCATCACACAGTCTGTCCAAGATGACTTCTGGTGCTTAAACATGACCCTGGAAATCCAAGTTAAATTAGTTGGAGTAAATGTGAAGTCACTAAAGAGAAGCACTAAACAGTGCTATCTGATCCTTACTGTGGTGCAAAGCTAAATGTATGCACATCTATGAATGGAATACTGACGTGAAACCCTAACAAAATAATCATGTGTAAGGTGCAAGGAATTTGTAACACTGATACAGCTTGAAAAAAGAGATGGTCTCTTTGGAACAGTGAAATCTCTGTTTTACCTGAGGATTATAAGTGGACCAGGCATACGTTTCCTTTTAATATCAGTAAAGGACTGTTTAGGCATAGTTCCTTACTCCACTAATGTTTTCACTCTAGGAATATTTGAGATTTCCTCATTCTTGCATATGTGTGAATCTAGTGTAAGTCAAATCTCCACCAATACCAGAGACAAAACATTTCAGATATGCAGACAGGAATCATTAACAAGGTTTAGTCATTTTAAAAAGGTCTTTTGAGTATCTTAATCCAGCCTTGTTGTTGATTGCTACTAGCTCCACCTAGTATTTATTTGCATGAAGCTCCTTTTACGAAAAAATTCAAAAAAGAATTTGCAATTTTAGATGACCTAAAGGCAGGGTTTTCTTAATTTGAATTTTCTAAGTAGAGGGAATTCAGTTGCTTTCTAAGATGGAATTCCTTGCTGTTGTGATGCCAAAATCGGAGGCACTTGATGGCTGTCAGACTGTAGAAGTTCATGAAGAACAGGTTTTGTTATCTGTTGAAAATAAATAGACCTTAAAAGATTTGTTTTTTGCTACTTGAATGGAAACTTTGGAATCAGAATAGAAAAGGAATTAAAACAGAAATTACATGACTTCCTGGACCTCGTGAGAATTGGTGTTGAACTAGGCTAGTCCTTTGACTTGTTTCATTCTCGGCTCTGTTAGGAGGAAAAGGATTTCCCCTCTCTTGGCGTGGGTGATGCCCACTGCCTGTTTCCATACCCCAGTTCCTTCCTTGCAGCATGTCTGTGAGCCCACTGGTGCTGTTGTGTGGCTGATGAGGCCAGTGCTCCCAGGAGGGAGGGGACATGCACACAGTGCTCCCGGAGAAGGGAAACAGTGCTCCAGGAGAGGAAACACACAGTGCTCCAGGAGAGGAAACACAGTGCTCCAGGAGAAGGGAAACACAGTGCTCCAGGAGAAGGGAAACACAGTGCTCCAGGAGAGGAAACACAGTGCTCCAGGAGAAGGGAAACACAGTGCTCCAGGAGAAGGGAAACACAGTGCTCCAGGAGAAGGGAAACACAGTGCTCCAGGAGAGGAAACACAGTGCTCCAGGAGAAGGGAAACACAGTGCTCCAGGAGA
>VXAD01007404.1:80307-91984 GCA_013399195.1 Dicrurus megarhynchus
AGGAAACACACACACACACACACACACAGAGTGCTCCAGGAGAGGACACACACACACACACACAGTGCTCCAGGAGAGGACACACACAGTGCTCCAGGAGAAGACACACACACACAGTGCTCCAGGAGAAGACACACACACACACAGTGCTCCAGGAGAGGAAACACACACACACACACACACACAGAGTGCTCCAGGAGAGGACACACACACACACACACAGTGCTCCAGGAGAGGACACACACAGTGCTCCAGGAGAAGACACACACACACACAGCGCTCCAGGAGAGGAAACACACACACACACACACACACACACACACACAGTGCTCTCAGGAGGAGACACAGACAATGTTCCAGGCTCCTCCTCAGATATGCCTTTGAGAGGAGAAGCTGGAGTACAGAGGAGCTTAAGGACAGCAGGGTGGAGAGAAGCTGATATTCTATCGACTGACTTAGTTGAAGTGACATTAAATATTACCAGAGGAGAAAGTGAAAAGGTGCCATGTAGGTTCAGTCGGAATAAGCGTTTACTCTGCGCTGTCATAACTTAATGAACAGATCTAGGAGAATGCCCATTTTGTGTGTGGAACTGGAGTTCACTTCCAAAGTGAAGCGAAGGAACTGTAGGCTTTGAAACGTCCAAGTTTTCAATTAGTGTGCATAGATGGGAAGTGTGTGTTTATTAGTCATAAAGTAACACTTTAATCGTTTTCTGGTGATACTGAGTAACCTCTTTGTAGCAGAGAGAGTAATATTCCAGTCAGTAATTCCACCTACACAGGGCTCAGAAACAGGTGTCTTTCTGGAGACTCCTGCCCCTCTCCATTGACAATTTTGGAAGCCAAAGTATGTGACTCAGTCTTTCTGGTTCATTTTTGGATGGTGAAACTTAGGGATTTTAGGGAGGTAAGTCCTGTGCTCTCCATGATGCAGATCCTTAGATACAAAGCTGCCAAACAGATTTGAAAGTGAAGACTGAGGCCAAACTACTTGTTAGGGTGTCTCCCATGACAAACCTGGATCTCCTGTTAAGCAGCCTGCTCCCTGCTTGGGTATGGAGTTAAGCAG
The DNA here is from genome assembly GCA_013399195.1 of Dicrurus megarhynchus. NCBI lineage: Eukaryota > Metazoa > Chordata > Aves > Passeriformes > Dicruridae > Dicrurus > Dicrurus megarhynchus. Next base: position 81,379 of record VXAD01007404.1, read on the forward strand.
CCCTAGACTTTAGAATCCTTTGCACTTTTCCTGGGCTCAGTTTCAAGCTTTTCTCTTTGCTTTCCTCTTTGCTTTCAACTTCTGTTTCCCTCATTTCTTGATGATGGAGTTGTGCCACATCATTAACTGTAAGATTTATGGCTGCAAATGTTCAAAGAATGATGGATTTTATTACAGTCACCACAGCCATGTTGAGGAGGCTGTCTTTAATATATTATTGATGCTCTAAACCATTATTTTGAATAGCATTGTGCACTGGGAGAATGCTGCCAGGGGAATGGAAGCACAGATGAAGAAGAGTTCTGGAGCAATAATCCAGTAGGGAGTCACTCTCTCTGAAGCATCTCTGGCTGAACACGTGCACTCTTACTTTGAGCCATTAACTGTGGAGGAAGGATTTACTACTGGAAGTGCAGGATAATTTGACAACTTGTAATTAATTTTTATGTTGGTAAAAATCACATGGATAGAGCTTGACATGGTAAATGTTTGCTCTTTGTCAAGCTTACCTAAATAAATTCCCTGTGGCAGTCTATAATCAGACATTGTAGGCTCATGGCTTTGTTTCAAGGGGTTCCTGCATTATTTCCTCACTTGCCTGCATTTTTGGTTTGGATTTTGGTTTGTTTTTCTTTTTCTCACCCATAAGGCTGAAAAGTTAGTGTCTTTTGTAACTTACAGTTTCTGTAGGCAATTCCAAATGTAGACTTACATTATGCCACCAAATAACTAACCTTTATCTCCTAGGAATGATGATTTTTATTTCCAATTTTCAGTTCTTGAAAGCAGAAATTTCCAAACATCTTCCTTGACAGCATGAAGGTTGGAGTGGGTCTCTGCCCCAGGGGGGCACACGTGATGTGCTACTTCCACACTGACATCTCAAAACCTGCCAGAGGCCCAAAGGGGAGGCAGGTAACCCCCTGAGATGGTGAAAATATCATCAAAGAGATGTGCTGAGATTTGCATTTTAGTGCCCACATTAAGGCTTCTGTGGTCTTATTTAGCTCACCTCTTGCAAAGTGAAAACAGCATTGAACATGGTTATTTACATTCATGTGTTGTAAACACAGTCAAAGAAACTCTGCAGCCTGACATTACCCAGAGGAAATGAATCTGTTTCTCTCTTGTTTTCAGGAGAAATCCAGTGCTCTGCCTTGAGCCTTTCCCGTCAGAGGAGATCTCTCCCAAAGGGCCCCCCGCTGTCTGAGGCTCTGTGTCTGCACATGAAAGGCAAAGGGAATGGGGTATGACAGACTCTGATGCTTGAGCTAAAAACCCTGAAACCTAGCAAATTCCAGCAGTAAGAAAGGGTGCAGGATGACAATTTCAGGCCAGACTGGAGAATTTTGCACATCATGGACTCTAACAACTCCTACAAACAGAGCAAGAGTGAATTCCTGAAAGAACATAATAAAGTAAGCAGGTGAATGTCAATGTTGATGTTGCTTTTCTGTCAAATTAGCAAGGCAGAAGGCAGGTGCTAGCACAGGGGTGGGTGATTCAGCTCAGGTTCAGGATGTGTTTTCTTCAGGTTTTATGCCTTTGTTTCTTGGGCTGCCTTGTGATTACACCCGACTCTTTCCAAAACCAGTGCCCTCCCTCAGAGCTCCCTTCTGTGCCAGCTCCTCCTCCAGCCGGGGCGGTGCCAGCTCTGCCCCCTGCTTCCAGCCCACCTTCTCCACGTTGGGTTAATGGCTTGGTCAAGGCTGAGGATTTTTCATCCTGTGGGACAGATCAAGGACTTAGTGCAGAACTCACTCAATTTCCAAAATAAAAAGATAAGTATTTCTTCTGCTGGTCACTGCAGGTGAAGGGCTAATTTTACCTCTGTAAGTCTTACCATTCACCTGTAAATCTGCTGTGATACCCTGGGCTCTATTCTGTTGGTAATAGTATTTGTATTATGTATTATACTATCTATTTAAAATGTCTTTTCTTTCCTTGTCCTGCAGGAAGGAAAAAACAGCAATAAAATATTTTATAGGTATTTTATATATAAAATACAGAGCTCTAAATCATGCTGCTACTCCTTTTTCTTTTTCCCATGTTTGTTAATAAACATGATATTTGTTACTTATTTTCTTCTATTTCCCATCCTGAAACTCAGTCCCAGCAGCTTTGCTGTAGATGAGAACTAGTGAAATTAGAGCAAAGTTCTTGGTGGCTCAAAAGGAACAGAAAATCCTGTAAATAATAGCTCCTCATTGACTGAAGTCAAGAGGCAATTTCAAGAAGTCTCTGATGTTCCTAATTAGCTATGTCCTTTACAAACCCGCCCCAGGAAGCTGAAGGGAAACCATGGAAAAGGAAAACAGCTGAAAATCCTTATGAGCCTCCAGTCCTCAAAAAGAAAGCAGCCTTCACTCCCTCAACACTACACACCCTGACCCACTGCTCTCATTTTCTTTGGGCTTCTATATAAAATTATGAAATATTAATTACAACTCTTATCCACTGAGAGAGTGACTTGCTCCCAGAGTGATGAAGGAAAGCATCCTTACTGAAAAAACAATCAGCATTTCTTGCTGATTGTTCTGCTGGTTTAAACTTAGTGCTCTGTAACAGTGGCAGGAGTATATTTCAGGGTATGCCAAAGCAAATCTGGAAATGGCAGGTTTTTTTCATAGAACGGACATTCTCTCCTACAACAATCTCTGGTCCTGAGAAACAGAATCCTTACAGGGAAAATAAACGAGAAAGGAAAAAAAAGCATGGCAAGAAAAGCATGGATTGTATGGCATTTATTGCAGCTCTCAAGGTTTTTCTTAATGTACTGAATGACAGGGCAATTAAGTTTTGGATTGCATTGCTGTCTCATATGTTATATGTATTCCTTGCATGAAAGATGTATACCATGCTAATGTATCATCCACTTTGGCCTTTACTTCTGCTGAGAGGTAAAATAATCTTTAATCGTATATGCTCGTCAGCAAAGTATTGGGAGCAGTTCTCAAACTGCAGTGTATGACTGGTTGTAGGAGATTCTTCATGGAAAACTAACCCAAAATTACCCAAATATTTGTGGGTGCCACTTCTCCTGCCCTTGCCCATGGAGTCCTTAGCACACAGGAGGCTGATCCAGCTCCAGGGTACATCAGCAGTCCCTGCCCACAAAGCTGACCCAGCTGAAATGATCCCCTTTAATGAGGGTGCCAGGGCTGAAACTTGAGGAATTATCTAGCAGAAGGTTAAAAAATCAGAGAGAGAAATGGAATCTTTCCAAACGAGCTGCTGCCCGTTGCGGCAGCGCTGCTTTCCTGCATTAGTACGGCCCGGAGATCTTCCAGGGGAATGACATTGTGATTGCTGTCTGTCTATTCGTTTTCCTTTCCTGTCACCCCTCCAAAGGAAGCTGCTGCTGCCTTGCCTAAGGAATTCCAGTCTTGGTCAGCAGAAGCCCTTGGTTTTGCTGCCAGAGCTCCTTACCTGCCCGCTGTCCTCTCCGGTGCCCTTTCTCTGTGCTGGTGGGAGGTGTCTCTGGTGCGTGTCGGCGCTTCAGGGGCTGCCTGTGCTCCAGTCAGTCAGCTCCGAGGGAGCTTGGCTGAGCTGCAGGACACCAGCTCAAGCATTTGCATCTATGCCATGCTTAATCTATAAATATTAATTTGGATAAGAAGGGAAATGTTTGCATGGAGAATGCATCAGCTGCCACATGTGAAGTGACATTGGTGAAATGTCAGGGAAAGGGCAGTATTTTTGATTTCTTTGAAGTGAACCAAATCTTTAAATGAGGGTCTTCCTTCCAGTTCTTCCTTCTTCTCTGTTACCCTTGAGAAAGACAACGTAGAATTTCTGACAGATGAACCAGAAAGTCACAGCAAAAATCATGTTGGACTTTTTTTTTTTTGTTAGGATGATGACTTTCACTCAAAGTGTCAGCCAAGTTTTAGAGGTTTGAGTGGGTGACATCAGTTATAAAACTTCTCTTCTACATGGTTTTAATTCTAAAATGTTTATTTTTTCCACAGTTAGTCTCTTTGTGTTTTTTCCCCCCATTATTTTCTATTTTTATCCATGGCATGAAGTGTGACTGGTTACCTTTTCACTTGTAAGCTCTGCTAGTACAGAGCTATACATTGAAACTGGTACTGTAGCTGCAAGACTGTGGTGGATTTATATCTGTCCTCTTGCCTGAGCTACCCAGGTCAGTAAGAAACAGCTCGAGAGGTGAAGATAAAGTTTACTTTTCCTTTCTTTCAGACCAGTGTCATTCCAGGGACTTCTCTGGACCTTACTGACAGCAGGTTTGTCTGAGAGGTGGTGTGGTCTTGAAACATGGTCCTTGATTCATACCTGGAGCTAGCAGTACATAAAATCTGAATATTTAAATTATTTTCTTTCCTTCAAAAAAGACATTAATTTTGGAAAAGTATTGTCGGCGGTTGGGCAAAACTGCTTCTCCTTGCACTAGTCCTTTGACATGTGTAAGACAACAAATGGACAGAATAAAGCCTAGGAAGAAGCTGCTCCTGTCACTCATTGTCCATCACAGCTGTTGTCTTTTTCCCTTGTATTTTTTTTGTCATTTCCTATGAAAGGTGGCTTAGTATAGCCTATATAGCCCTTCCTCAGATTCATAACACTTAAGAATTATGTGAAAGTATACTGAATATCACTTTTGTTTGATTGCGTTAAAGAGCTGTTTTAAAGCCAATAGTTTTTTGATAGTAAGACAGCAAAGTAAAGCACATCTTTTTTGGGAAAAACACCATATTTATGTAGCTGTCATTAATCATGCAGGAAATAATGGGCTGTGAGGAACTAATGAAAAGTGTTTTGGAGGTGCTTTGTGTACAAATGAGAAGGTTTGCATGATAACACAAAGATAAAGCTAATTTCATAAAGCATCTCACAGTCTGAATAGATAGTCGTAAATCAGCTGCAGTGCTGAGCAAAGGTAATAACTGCACTAACCCTTCTCATCAGATACTGAGAACTGATTTCTTCATTTGAATTTTAGAATCTTAACATCTCTAATAAATTTGTGGACTCATGGAAAAATATGTATGGAAAGGAATACCAGGTGTCTAGTCAATGAACTTGGGGCTTGTGGCCAAATAATTAAATGTTGTTTTAAAAAGTAGTAACAAAACTAAACCTAAGGAGAACAGGGAAAAAGTTGGGACACAGTGTCTGAGGTGACCTTTCAAATCAAGAGAAGAGAGGAGGAAAAGCCACCGTCAAGCAAAGCACAAACAACCTGCACAGCGCAGTGGTCAGAAAATAGGACATAAAAATCAGTGATCAAAACAGTTATTCCTTCCCACTCACTGCCTTTGGGCAATGGGAATTCTTTTGCTATTCTTAATGTAAGAAAGTCTGTAGGTGTTTTATTTCTTCTGCCTTGCATCTGTCTTCATGCTTTTGCAGCTGTAGCTGTGGCCCTTCCCTGCTCGTGTCCCATCCGTCCTGGGCACGGAGAGCTGCTCCTTCCCAGCCTGTTCCCGGAGGGAGCTGCTGCGTGTCCTCTCCTCCCGCTGCTCCTCAGCCTGAGCAGCCCCAGCGCTGCCGTCTCCCTCACCCTCCCAGCCCTGTGTGCACGTACTGCACAGGGACACCTCCTTCCCACCGGGAGAAATCCCGGAGCTCTGTGTGTATGGCACACGTATGGACTACAGAGTCACATCCAGTGTCTTTTACAGCAAGCAGTGCTAGAGATTCGTGCCTTCAGCTTTTGGTTTTGATGCAGATCTAAGGGACAAGTTGCCATTGCAGTGTTTCCCAAACACAAACATACCCTTCTCCTTCCAGCCCTGTGCACGGTGCTGAATGTACCTGCTGCAGGAAAAGCCATTCCTTGCCAGTGGAGTCAGTGCTGGCAGTGCTGGCACAGCATTCCAGAAGCTCCCTTTGACATCGCCTCTGTGATATGCAGGACCATGGCTCTGAAGTATGACGGTGCTTTAATATAAAGTCACCTTGCCTCCTGGTCACTAAAGTTCTGCCATGGAAAGGAGTGTCTGAAGGAAAAAGGGATTTTTCAGAAGTAGATGTATGTGTCATTGTTTCACTTGAGCAATGCAGTGGTACCTTTTACAATTTTAATTTCTGTTCTGAGGATGTTAATTGCACCTGGAGCTGTGTCCAACACTGACTTGTTACGTGCTCATAAATATTCTGGAACTGCCAATGTTGTTGAGATGTTGCTGGAACCTCCTCAAGAATATCCATCTAATAACAGTTTCTTTGGATGGAAGTACTTTCAGAAGCCTGCCAGGGTCTGTTTAATGGGAAGGATTTAATAACATGGAGCAATTGGTGGGGCAGACAAATTAACAATGTGCATGGATTTGTATTTGTATGCGAAGTATGTGCCAACATTAAAATCCCTTAACAATAAGGTTGTTTTTCCACCTCCATAAAGCCAATTATTACCCACATTATGTTGCACTGAACTCTCAGTTCCCAAACAACCTTACACTTGCTGAATGCTTCTGTTATTTAAAGATCTGAAAATTTCTGATAATTTTGTGCCAGGAAAAAAAAAAGGGAAATATCTGATCATATACAAAAGTTTTGAGCTTATGGTTTAGTAACATTGTGTAATACATGAAAATAAGTGTCTGGTAAGTCCAAACAGGAACAGTGTCGTTGTGATCTTAACCAGGACTAAAATTTTATCTCTTCTGGTCCTGTCACAGCAACAACTTTTCCTACAAAGAAGTGGAGCAAGTTCATCATTGTAGATTCAATTGTTTAAACTTGTTTGGCTGCTAAAATTTTGGGATTTTAGCATGAAGGGAGAACATGTAGAGCATTAGGAAAGTAAACCCCTTCAAGCTGTTTGCCATGAGGTTAGAAGAGAGGTCATGGAGCAGAGGGAGGTAAGCATACAGAGTAGTTCTGTGCTCCCTTGTAAAACTGATGTTTTCAAAACCTGGTAAATCCAGCAATTGCTTCCATCTACATGTGTATGATATTTTAATTTAGACAACAAATTTGCTTGTAGCTTCTAAGGGTCCTTTACAGGAGTTTTACATCACTAAGAATGCTCTTGATTTTAAGGGTTTTCTTCCTACTGAGCTATGTGTTGTTTCCACAAGAGTAAATTATTTAGCAGCTTATCTTCAGGGTAGGTAAAAGGGCAGAGAGGTAAGTTCATCCCTCGGGCACAGTGATGCTTTGCAGATACATGTAAACAACCTTTGTGTAATTTCTGCGGCTCAGGGTTTCCTGGCACAGCTGTACTGTAGCAGGAGTGCTGCTCTTGCTGGCCAGGAGCAACGTGGGACATTGACACACCTCTCATTCCCAAGCACCACTGAAGCTTTCCTGGGTGCCCTGGAGCAGAGCACTCCCTGTAGTGTCAGACTTCAGAGAAGTCTTCACCTGTCTTTTGGCAGGGCTGCCCTTGGCAGAGCGCCTCGAAGCCCCTCTCTGTCTGCCCGTGCTGCCTTGTGCCTGGGGCTGCAGCTGCTGAGGGGCTTTCCTGCCACGAACAGGCAGAGCTCACACACATCCCTGGAGGGCTGACTCGGCCCCTCTCATGATGTACTAGGAATAAAGTCCTGCTTCTTGCTCTTGAATATCACCTGAAATGCTGGGCCTTGTGGTGTCCAGGGCACATCAGCCTCCTTCCTTCTGTGCCAGGGCTGCTCTGGGTGTCGGTGGCATGGCTAACGCTGCCTGTGGGCAGTGGGGCCAGACTGGCCCCTGAGCAAGCCTCAGGGCAGGGCTCGCGCTTCACCTCCTCAGGTGTCCCCTTGGCTTGGCAGAGAGCCCGTGTTTGTGTGCTGAGCACAGCCAAGCAGTGCTGGGGCATCCTCAGGCAGGACAGTGAAACCAGCCCCTGCTGCCTGACCTGGGGCTTTTGTTTAAACCTTTGGCTCCAGACACTCCAGCAGCTGATAAAATTTCCAACTAAAACTGGCAGCTGGCATCCAGCTCCTCAGCTGTGGCAGGTTGGGACACCCCACTGATGTGCGCGACGCAGCGAGACCAAGGCTTCTCACTCCCTTAGCATCAGACCCTCCTAATTTCTGTCATTTTCAGGAAGCCTGTTACAGCTACAAGTTCTGACGTTGTATTTACCTGCTCCTCATTTAAATGCTTCTAGGAGGAAGCAGTCCCTGAAGCCCACTTTCCCTCTGTATATTATAGCTGGATTAAAAACCTAGGCAAAGCATCCTCCCTCAGCCTTTTTTTTCCCCAACGGAAGCAAAGCTCAAACCCTAGTGCATCCTTGCTGTTGGTTTTACAGCTTAGAGCAATGTTTTTTCATATTTCTCTACATTCTCTAGAATGCAAACTTAATTCTCTAGAATGCAAACTAATTTTTTGCCTTCTGCCAGCACTTCTGGTTATGCATTTGAACTCCACAGCTCTTGTAATGTTCACCCTATAGAAATATCTTCAGCCCTACTGTTAAGAATTATTTCTGCTTGAAATTTTGTTTCTCACAAGGTTTTTTCACTTTTTTGAACACTGTTTCTTGTTTCAGAGGTGTGAGGGATATATCTCCTACTTTTTCTTTTGCAGAAAAAAGGAAAAAAAATACATCCTTAAAAAAAGATTTGCAGGGATATTTTTTGGAAGAAGTTTCTATGTGTTCAGCCATCTTATGCAATGCATTTTATCAACTGAAATGAGGAGTTTTGTGCTGTGGCAAATCCATACTGGAGGGGAACTTTCGTTTTCAGAACCAGTGATAAATAACTGTAGGAAATTCTAAAGGATGTTGTGGATTTTGTGGTACTGAATGTTTAGCCAGAATCGAATCTGGTCTTCTAAAAGTGTGACTCATCAGTATTTAAGGGCAAAGTGGAAAAATACTAAGTTGATGGCTCATATTTGAAACTGAAATAAAGCTGAAACATCAGTTCCTTTGTACACACCCCCCCACCTTCACACATACAAAAATGCTTTAAGTCAGAAGAACATCCAGGTCTTTGCTCCTATTGCCAGAGAAAAGTAGTTTGGGAATGATCTGTGTCCTGGTAAAGCCCCCGAGCCAAAGACCGTCCTTGAGATCTTTCACACTTGAGCATTTCTATTGCTCCTATAATTCTCAATATACATTTCTTCCTTTATCTTTCCACAACACTAATAATGATATTGTATCTCCTATTACACCCTAAGAACAAAAATTATCCTTATCTGGCTGATTTGGGAAGCTGATTTTCTCTTCAAGGGTTCGTGAAACTCAAAGCCAGAGAGGTTTGCTCTCCAGCAGTTTTAATGAGGGATTGTGGAGAGCAATGCATTGTCAGGTTTTGCAGCCACATTTAGTCCTTACTTTACCCCTCTCACTAAGTTTTAGACACATTGGAAAGATACCTCTAGCATTTATTTGGATAAATGGGCAGATGTTCAGCTGCAGTAAATCGGCACAGTTTTGTTTCGATGGGCTGTGTGAATGTTGAGCTCCAATAATTAGCTTAAACCGTGTTTGACTGTTCAGGTAACCTTGGATTTGGTTTCCTTGCTGAAAATTGAATTTCTGTTAGGTGAAATGTTAGCAGCAAAAGTGCTCCGAAGAGTATGAATATGAATTTGAGTCTGCTTATATAGACCTTACATATATTTCTTAAGTAAATTACATCTATCTGCTGAGGGAGTAGATAAAATGCTGTGTGACCCTGAAGACAGTGCAGATGGCACGATACAGGCAGCAACTATTTGAAATATCAGTTCGGGTCAAAAAAAAATACAGGTAGAATATATGCTGAGCTGTGTTCCAGTAAAATTCTGGGTAACAAGCCTAGTGAGAAAGTTTGCAAGTAGCCATGAGGCATAGCATTTCTCCAGGATGGTGAGATCTTTCATTCATCCTGTCAGGTTTCATGCCTCAATTATTATTCCCCTGATGAGGGAATTTCAGTACCTTTTGCCAGGCGCTGTGAAGAATAGGACTTTTAGTCTTCTTAGCTTGCAGATAGTTGTTTATTAAGTCTTATCAGAGAGTTAAAACACTAGCGTAGGACAGTGCAGAGCAAAGAATGCCAAGAATTGCCGCGCTGACCGATTCCTTGCCCGAGCCTGGCCGGCGGCAATGATCCTATGCCCGCAGAGCTGACAGGAGGGCTCTGGGGCTTTGAGTTCCCGCATCCACAGGGGCTGAGTGGAAGCTCCGCAGGGAGCTGCGTGGCAAAGGGCTTCTTACAGCAAGCGAAGTCAGGAGTTGTTACAGAGCGACGGCAGAGGCGAGAAGGAGAGAGTCAGACTGCTTGTGGCTATAAACCCAAGCTTTATTTCTTGTCCCTCAAGGGACAGAGGAAACGCGGCACGGGCGGGAGCCGACAAGACAGCCCCCTTCAAGGGTGGAACAAAGGTTTTTAAGGGCAGACGAACAAGGGAAGGAACAGAGGAGATAACCAACCAGGGAATGACAAGGGTTAACACTGACCACTCAGGGAACAAGGGAGGAGGAACAAGCTTGGAACATTGTCGGTGCTCGGCCTCAATCGGCCTTGGCACACGAGCGAGGAAGGTTTCAGCGCTTTTGCCCATAACTCAGTCAGAGGTCACAAAGCTGGCATGTAAAGGTTGTTTATTCTAATGTTATCTATAGCTGCGATGTCCCGCACAGCAGGTGCATCTGGCATGAGAAAGTAGCGTAGGTCTGCCCACCTTTTGGGCGTACCGAGATTTTTATACCCCGTTA